>JAYMSP010006853.1:0-10925 GCA_036897095.1 Plantago elongata
CACCTCTTCATCAAGATCACCATGTAAGAAGGCATTGTTTACATCACACTGATGTAAATGCCAGTTCTTTGAAGCTGTAAGTGCTAAAAAGATTCTAACTGAAGTAAGCTTATCTAGAGGGGAATATGTATGAAAATAATGAATCCCTTCTTCCTGATTATATCCTTTAGCTACTAATCTAGCTTTGTATCTTTCTATAGAGCCATAAGCCTTATGTTTAATCCTAAATACCCATTTACAACCAATGATATGTTTATCTACAGGTAACTGAACTAAATACCAAGTTTGTATTTGTTCTAAAGCTTTAAGTTCAGTAGTCATTGCATCTTGCCAAGCTGAAATTTTAGCAGCTTGTTTATATGTTCTTGGTTCACTATCAGCAATAATTGCAGCAGTGAAAGCAAAGTGTGAAGATGATAGATTATTTCCAGATAAATAATTGGATATTGGATATAAAACTGAAGCATGCATGGCAGAAGAATGTTTAAGAGAAGGAGGTAATTTGATATCATAAATACTCAAGTGAGCAGGTGTGGATTTGATTCTTGAAGATCTTCAGGCTCAACAAGTTGTTCTTGAACTGTATCAGCTGAAACTTGTGAACCTGATAAAATAGAAGAAGTATGAGAATTAATTGCATCTTGTAAAGAAGGCTGAAAAAATTGATCTTCAGGTACTGCAGGGTGAGTAGAAGGAACTGATGGCATATCATGCATATTTGAATTAGGCATAGTAGTAGAAGAAATCATATGATCATCATAGAAACCATCTTGAAACAACTGCAGATTATGATCAACAGCAGACTGATGTGATGTATGCACAGAATTTTCACCAAGTTGAAAAGGAAAGATAGATTCATAAAATTTCACATCTCTAGAAATGATAACTTCTTAGTTTTCAGGTTTAATAACTTGTATCCTTTGATACCCAGAGGATAACCAATAAAAACACATCTCTCTGCTCTTGGATCAAACTTATTTCTCATCTCTTTAATGGTGTTGCAGTAACAAAGACAACCAAATGCTCTAAAATGATCATAAGTAGCAGGTTTTCCATTCAGCATCTGAAATGGAGTTTGATTCTTTAATACTTCAGTAGGCAACCTATTAATAATGTGAGCAGCTGTCAATATACAATCAGACCAATAAATCAATGGAATGTTAGACTGAAACATTAAAGCTCTAGCAACTTGAAGAAGATGTTGATGTTTGCGCTCAACAATGCCATTTTGCTGTGGAGTGTAAATGTTGGTGGTTTGATGAATTATACCATGATTATTATAGAAATCTTTGAGTATAAATTCAACACCATTATGATTTCGAACACATTTTATGGATTTATTGAATTGTGTCTGAACAAGATTATAAAAATTGAGTATGTGTGTCTTTACTTCAGATTTTGCTGTCATTAAGCATATCCATGTACATCTACTATAAACATCAACAATAATTAAGAAATATCTATGTCCTTGGTGATTGATTGTAGAGTAAGGTCCCCATATATCACAATGAACAAGATCAAATATAGCAGAAGAATGAGTGGTACTGACAGAAAATTCATTTCTCTTGTACTTAGCAAAATGACAGATAGTACAGTGGTGTTTTACATTGCATTGTAGAGTTAAATCTGGAATGGAAGAAAGGCATTTCATTGATGCATGACCTAGTCTAGTATGCCATAGTTGTACATCATGTGATTTTGTTAAGTTTGCAGACAAAACATGTGAACTGACAGGGGAATGAACATGACTAAAATCATAAAATTTGAAATTCAAATGATACAAGCCATCTCTTTGCTCAGCATGTGCAATCTTTTTGGATGATAGCAGGTCCTGCAAATTGATGTCTTTAGCACTCAAGAGTAAGCAGTGATTAGCAGTGAATAACACATTACAATGGGATTTCTTAGTTAAACTGCCGATAGATAAAAGATTGTAGGTAAAACTGGGCACATAGAGAACATTCTTGAGTGTTAAATCATCAGATAAAGTGATGTCTCCCATAAGTGTAGCAACTGTAGAATTATTGTTTGGTAATTTAATCACAACATCAACAGGTTTTGGAGATTGACAAAAGAGTGATAAATCATAGGTCATGTGATCAGTAGCACCTGTATCCACTATCCATGACTGAGTATGTTTGCTATTTATAACATTAAAGCAGTTTGACATCCCATGCAAACCTGAGGGCACTATATCTGCAGCTGAAGGAGGTAGTGTAGCCACAACAATATTAGCAGAGTGATGAGCAGGTGCTGCAGAGTTGGCCTGTGAATGCTTTTGAAATGCCAGAAATTGATTGAACTGGTTGAACTGATGATACAGTGTAGGATCCATGATGGGATTGTCTGCAGCTTGAGTGAAGATATCAGGATGATAAGTTTCAACAACATTGGCATTAGGTACCTTACCAATCTTGTTTGGTTGTTTCCATCCAGGTGGGTAACCAATGAGTTGAAAGCAGGTATCTTGTGTGTGGTTGTTCATGCCACAGTGTAGGCATTTTTTCTTTGGTTTATCCTTTTGGTATGGTTTGAATGCATGAGGAGTTGCATTGGTGCGTTGAAAGCTTGCATTTCTAGCATGAGGAGGCCTATATATAGGATGTGGTTGATCTACTCACCATTGCAGCTGAATCGAAGGGGTTGTGAACAAGAACAAGCCAAAACAGGCCTATAACTGATGTATTCATCCCAAACACCCTTGAAATTGTTGTAATACTGTGTTAAAGACATTGAACCTTTGGACATTGCTCCAAGATTCTTCTCAAGAGTGAACCCTCTAGGTCCATCAGATTGTGCATATCTGGATCGAATCTCAAGCCATACATCTCTAGCTGAGTTGCAGTATAGTAAACTGTTCTTGATGTCATCATGGAGGGATAAGTTTATCCATCCCAAAACCAGAGCATTAGCTCTTTCATACGCATCATATAATTCGAAATCATCCATAGCAGATACAGGAAGAGAGCCATCAATCAAGGTAAGTTTATTCTTCACTTGTAAGGCGCGAATTACAGATTTACTCCAAGAAACGTAGTTATCGACATTGAAAATAACTGAAATAATCTGCAGACCTGGATGATCAGATGGATGGTAAAAGTATGGGGAAAGTTGGTTTTCTACAGGGTTTAGTGAAGATCGGACACGAGAAATGGCCGGTGAGCGAGCCCCTGGTTGATGAGGTACGGCATTACCGCCTGTAGAGGAGGATTCCGCCATTGAAGACGCAAAGAAACTGCAGAGCAATGGAATAACTGCTCAAGAAACCGTCAGTTGTGCAGAATAGAACTGCTAGCCGGAAAATTGATCGGATATGGCAAGAGCACAAAGACGAAAGTGATGATCGGAAAATCGAAGAAACAGAGTATTGAAGCGGAATGATGTGATCGATTCAATAAACGATAATCAATCGATTTTCTACTGATACCATGTGAATAATATTGATAATATGTAAAATCAATATTTGTATTGATGATTGGAGGAGAAAATACTCCAAGAATGACACATACAAATGAACTATATATAAACTAAGAAGAAGAAGGAAACTAACTGTTTAACTTATTATCAACTAACTAAACTAACTTAACTAACCCTCAAACTGAGAGAAGTCACGCTCTGAGTTGAAGCTGAAAGCGAAGTGGCGAAGTAAGACGAAGACAGTGAGCGCGTATAATGGTTAGTTTATTCTTACTTCTACACTGTAATTCGTTTATTTTTTTGTATTGTTGGAAGATTGTGGGTGCTTACTTTCATGATATAGTTTATTACAAGTGGGTAATTGTTGTTTGGTAGTGATAATTGGTACTTTACTGTTTGAAACAACTATTAGTTTTAAAAGTATTGTAGTGTATGTTATCTTGTCGATTAGTGCTCAATGTGTATGCTTATTTGTCCGAATTTCTTTACATTTTCAGAAGAGGACGAGGTTTTATAGTCTTTATGATCCATCCGACCATGGTTATGGAATTACAGTTCCATTTTGGTGGAACTTTTGCTCATGTCCCTGTTGCAAAGTATGTGGGTGGTGGAACCCTTATTGATACTGATGTAGGGGCCCCATATAGTGGCCTGTTGGAGTTGGGTATTTTATGTTAAGATGAAGGTATTCCTGTAGAAGGTATAAGGGGTTACTACATACTACATGAGGGAGAATTTTTACTTATTCAATCTACAACTCAATTGATGAAACTGTGGGCAAATAAATTGCATACAAATGATAAGAAGCTGGAGTTGTATGTTGATTGTAGTGTGTATCCTGAAATTGTTAGTGGTGAAGATGTTGAAACACCAATACAAATGTCCCAAGATGTAGGAATGTCCCAGCCACCTATTGAGCTTGATATTGATGAGGAGGAGTTGGCTAGAAAAAACCTCCCAGATGTCATTATATTGCCATATGAAGTAGATGCTGGAAAGGTATCTGAATTTAAGAGTAGTAACAAGGAGAGTGGAAGGAAGAAATATATTATAGGTGAGAGAGAACCTATACTTGACTTCACAACTGATGTCCCAACATTAGTGTATAGGATTGGGGATTTGGTTAATCCACAGACTGAATTTGAGGAGGTTAGTACTAGTGTTGATGAAGAGATTGAGTGTGAGAAGTTGGATGGAGTGGTTGGTGTAAATGAGGGTGAGTCTAGTAAGGTTGATGCAGTTGAGGATAATCAACCAATAGATGAAGGGTTGGAGGACATTAATGTGGTTTGGGATGTTCCTTGTAGCCGCGCAACACATGATGTAAAAGTTACTTCACTGAATCAGGTATGCTAAATAATTACAGATTCTTGAAGTTCAGTTTCTCCTCCCATATTATGTATCATTTACTAACTTCTTGCTTTATTTGAATGAACAGGAGCAAGGCATGTTAACTGATGTTGAGTTTCAGGATGAAGATAATATAGAAGACATCAATGATTTCATAGATAACTTCACATTGAATGATAAAGCTGTTGACAACAAACTGAAGCAAGTCATTGACAATGATGATTTCATTGACCCAGAATATGACTTTAGAGATGAATTGATATCTATACAAAAGGATAAGGAAAGGTTGAAGACCACCTCAGTTTTGATAAAGAGGAAAGTCACTAAAGAAGATGAGGATGAGAGTGAACATTCTGATGATGAAGAGGATGACAGTGAGTATGAAGATGATGAGGAAGAGATGGAGAGTGAGTATGAGAATGACTATGAGCATGAATATGAGATGGAAACAAATGGTAAGAGAGTTGGAGGGTCTGCAGAACTGAGTGAGGATGAAAGGGATATAACTAGAGATGATATAAATTGGTCAACTTGTGAATCTATTGGTAGTGAAGAAGAAGAGACAACAGAAGTGAAGGTGCTCTTAAGGAAAACTGCTAAAGGAAAATTGAAGGAAAGGTTGGTTAAGTGTAATCAATTTCAGGCAGTGGATGTATTTGATCCACGGTTTGAGTTGGGGCAAGAATTCCATTGCAAGAAGTTGCTAGGGCAGGCAGTGCACTCTTATGCTTTTAGGACTTGGAGACCTCTAGTGATAGGTCCTAATGACAAGAAAAGAGTACATGTGAAGTGTAAAGGAAGAAGGGGGAAGAAATTCCCTTTCAAACTCTACTTACATGTAATCAAGGGTCAAACAGGTTCCTTCAGGGTTGTAGAGTACTTCCCTAAGCATATCTGGCCTGAAAATAGAAAGTTCTCAAACATCGATTCTCCTTGGATTGCAAACTAATTCTTGTCCACATTCATCATTGATCCAAGGAAGAAGGTCAGCACACTTGTTGATGATATCAAGATGTCCATTGGTCTTACAGTTAGCAGACAGCAGGTCACATCTAGCACACTTTGCAATTGGCTGTAGTTGACTTTACATTGACTATACAGTAGTTGACCTGAACATTGACTTATGTTGACTGCCTTTGACTTAGGTTTACTTCTGTTTGACTTTAGTTGACTAAGCTTTGACTGAGCATATATTAACTTCTTTTAACTTCTGCTGACTTATGTTTGAGTGAGAGTTGACTTATTTGCATTTCTTTATGTTGTATACTAGGTAAGTAGAGCTAGAAACATAGCACTAGAGTACTTATATGGAACTGAAGAAGAGCAATATGCAATGCTATGGGATTACATTGCTGAAGTGAGGGATAAGAATCCTGGAAGCACCATTTTCATGGGGTTGACTCCAGAGGGTAGATTTGACATGTTGTATTGTTGTTTAGCTGCATGCAAAGAATGTTTCAAATCATGTAGACCTGTCATAGGTGTTGATGGGTGCCACCTCAAGATCAAATATGGAGGGATTTTACCTACTGCTGTAGGTATTGATGGCAACAACAATATCTACCCAATTGCATGGGCAGTTGTGAAGAGTGAAACATATCAAACATAGAACTGGTTTCTTAGTACTATAGAGACTGATCTGCAGCTTGGGGATCATCAAGCATGGACATTCATGAGTGATAAACAGAAAGGGCTACTCAAAGCATTCCAAGAGAACTTTCATGGTAGCAAGCACAGATTTTGTGTCAGACATCTACATGGAAACATGAAAAAAGCTAGTAAGTGTTCATGTTCTACTCCCTAAGAATTTGACCATGTTCAGATTTACTGATTAATTCATGTTCTTATTTGTAAGTTTTACTGGAAATGCTTATAAGGTTGCTTTGTGGAACATGGCATGTGCCACTACTGTGCCTCAGTTTGAGAAGGCAAAGGCTGAAATGGGTAAATTGGATGCAGGGGCAGTTAACTGGTTGGAATCAAGGGATCCTAGTTGTTGGTGCAGGGCTTTCTTTGACAGTGAGAGTAAGTGTGATATGCTCCTAAATAATGGTTGTGAGACCTTCAATTCTTGTATCCTAGATGGTAGAGAGCTGGGGATAGTTTGTATGCTTGATTGGGTCATGGAATATGTCATGATTAGGTTGAGAAGGAACAACGAAACTTGTAAAGATAGATGGAGAAACAAGTTATGTCCCAAGATCATAGAAATTATTAATGAGAGCATGTCCAATACATTGGGACTAGTACCTCTAGCAGCTGGGAAGAATATATGGAAGGTAGTGTCTTCTTCTGGTGATAAATATTCAGTTAATCTGGAGAGTAAGACATGTGGATGCAAAAAGTGGGACATATCTGGCATTCCTTGCAAGCATGCTCTTGCTTGCATCACTGAAAATGCATGGGAGGTTGAGAAGTTTGTACACCCTGCATATTATTATGTTTCCTTGTACAAGAAAGCTTATGAGAATATCATTGTGCCAATCAATGGGAGACATGAAAGGCACAAGACTGATAGACAACCACCACTTCCTCCTGGTGAGCCTAGAAGTAGAGGCAGGCCGCAAACATTGAGGAGAAAGGATGCAGATGACCCACCATTGAAGAGGAAGAAGAGATCCAGAGGTGGTGGGCCTCCTGTCCTATCCATTTACAATAAGTATAAGTTGAAAAAGGATCAAGTCACAGTTAAATGCAGCTACTGTGGAGAGAAATATCACAACATTGTGTCATGTTCAGTTAAACTTGCTGAAGATAGGCGAACTGGCAAACAAAAGGTAAGAAACAAGATTCTTATTACATCAGTTCTTGTTTGTTTAAGTGTTCATCACTAAATGATACTGATTCTTTATTGCAGAAGGCTACGCCTAAAAGGAAGAAGAAAGACAAAGAACCTCCTCAACCAAAGATGAAACAACCACTTAAACCAAATGTAATTGATTAATCTATTTCTTGTGTCTTTTATGAATTTGTTATGGTATGTGTATTATTTGTGCATAAGTAACACATTTAGGAATAATGTAACCTATGACACTCATGTGACACTTGTTTCAATTCAGTTACAAGCATTTATGTTCACTACATGACAAAAAACTGAAAGTGTGACACTAATTTCAACTCCACTATCATCAATGTTCAATCCTTTAGTGACATAAAGAATTGTAACTGTCAAAGTGTCCCATATAATGTTTTAGTGACTTCATCCTACTATTTATGTTGAGGAGAGTGTCATAAATAACATCTTATATGACATGTGGAGAACTGTTACTATTTCATATCCCACTATAAATAGTATTTGTGATACTATTTTCTTGTATTGTGTTTTCTCCCATTCACTTGTTTAAATTGTTTTAGGTGAACAAACTTAAGCCTGGTTTAGCTCAAATGTTAAAGAACCTTAATGCTAATCCACATGGACAAGGCAGCTCAAAGGCAAGTAAAACACCATCAATGTGGGATCAAATGAAAGCATGTGGTACTACTGAAAACTTCTCCAAAACTTTGAGAAATGATGGTTCAACAGTTCACATGAAACAGCCTGCTTCAAACTCCATTAGTAGGGAGAAGCTCTTGGAGGCAGCTAGGTTTTTGAACAAAAACAAAGATAAGGCCACTGAGTAATGAATCATTTGGCAGATTAGGGCAGATTTTGGCATCATTTGTAATGTTTGGTGTGAGAATATTTGCACCACATGAAGAACAAATTCATGTCTTTTGTAAACCTTAAATGAATGTTGCTTTTTACTTATCACTTGTATGGATGATTTGGAATTTAGTTGTGTTTGACTATTTGGGAGCAAATTTGTCTGATTTTCAGTTTATGGGGAAATTGTATTATTGTTACATGTTTTGGCTTCTATTGTCATTGTCATGTTTAACAGGTTTTTGGTGTTTCATGATACAAAAAGGTTATGCCAAAATTTACATTTTTTTTTCTTAATGCAAAACTGAAACCTGCAGTATTATGACATGAAATAGACTGACCAAATGACACATTTGAAGTGATAAAACTGGATGTTCAATTCATTACAAAGCTGCAAAACAACAAAACATTACATTTGTCTATCGAACCGAACCAGTCCCTTGAATATCCAGATGCAATCTCAGCCCTCCGTTTATAACGGAATTAGATTAAGCTACAACAAATCTCCACCTTAGCTCAATCCCTGCCTGTAATGTCCAACCAGCTCCTCAAGTTAGAACTGCTCCCTTTCTTTCCATTCCCATTAGAGACACACTTAACAAATTTTTGTACAGACACAACTTTTGTTAAGCAATCTGAAGTGTTGTCATCTGTATGAACCTTCAGTACTTTCATAGTTCCTTTTCCAATGACATCCCTGACAAAGTGCGACCTTATGTCAATGTGCTTGGTCCTATCATGAAACATCTGGTGCTTGGTGAGCTGAATTGCACCTTTATTATCACAATAAATGGGAACACTATCTTGAACCACTCCAAATTCTTCCAGTAAACCTTTTAACCAAATTGCCTCCTTGACAGCTCTGTTAGAGCCATAAATTCAGCTTCAGTAGTAGATATTGCTACTACACTTTGATGACTTAATTTCCAACTAACAGCAGTTCCAAAAAATGTAAACACATAGCCAGTGAGTAATATCATGGTGTCTATGTTAGCAGCAAAATCTGAGTCCACAAATCCCACTAATGCTGGACCTGGATCACTGCACTTTTTAAACCTCAAACCAAGATCTGCAGTACCTTGTATATACCTCAGCAAATGCTTTACTGACTCCCAATGAGCTTTCCCTGCATCCACCATAAACCTGCTAACTACACTCATCACATGAGCCAAGTCAGGTCTGCAGCACACCATGGAGTACCTTAAACTACCCACTGCACTTGCATATGGTACACTCTCCATTTGTCTTTTTTCATTTTCATTTTGAGCACTCTGTCCAGTTGACATTTTTACCCCAGGTTGCATGGGAACTGATGCACTGTATTTTATCAATATTCTCTTTAGATAGTCAGATTGAGATAGCATCAGAACTGAGTTGGACTTATCTCTGTCAATATCCATACCTAGGATCCTTTTAGCATCTCCAAGATCCTACATGTCAAACTCAGAGCATAGTTTCTTCTTGAGAGAATTCAGTCCCGATAGAGTTTTACTAGCTACTAGCATGTCATCAACATATAGTAACAAGTAGGTGATGCCATTAGTGGCATTTCCAGATAGATATACACAGCTATCATATTGACTCCTTCTGAAACCTATTGAGAGTTTGTATTCATCAAATCTCATGTACCATTGTTTGGGGCTTTGTTTTAAGCCATATAATGACTTCTTCAGTAAACAGGCTTTACTGTGCTCATTCCTTATGTTCAGACCTTCAGGCACTTGCATGTATATGGTTTCCTCAAGTTCACCATGTAAGTATGTTGTCTTGACATCTAGTTGGTGTAGTAACATACCAGACTGCACTACAATTGACAGTAGTGATCTAATGGAAGTGTGTTTGACTACTGGAGAGAATATTTCATTGTAGTCAACACCTTCCTTTTGAGTGAATCCCTTTGCTACCAACCTGGCCTTATACCTGATCTTTTCACCATTGTTCACTTCCAGATTCTTTTTAAATATCCATTTACATCCCACAAGTTTCTTTCCTTTGCGAATGTCAACTATATCACAGCTATGGTTCTTATTAAGTGAGCTCAACTCTACAGTGATAGCTTGAGTCCATTTCTCTCTTTCTGGACAGGACACAGCTTCCATGAATGTGCTGGGTTCTTGTGCCATTACTTCTTCTGCAGCAATCAGTGCATATGACACCATATATGACCTTGAAAACTTACCAAAACCATAGATGTCAGGAGCTGCATGTGTTATCCTTTCTCTGTCCCTTTTGAGTTGAAAATCTTGAGTCCTGGATACTTGATCAATTTCACCATTTTGATCATTTAAAGTGTGGTTCTGGTCTGTCACATACTCAATAAACTCAGCTTCCATCGTGGATCTCGCTATGACAGTCTGTTTAGAAGACTTCCATGATATTGTTGTTCCACCGAATATGAAGACATATCCACTCGTGGATTTAGAATTCTTAAAATCTGAGATCCAGTTGGCATCCGCATATCCTTCCAGTACGGGAGGATATCTAGCATACTGTAGTCCAACATCACGAGTAAATC
>JAYMSP010006854.1:0-10921 GCA_036897095.1 Plantago elongata
GTCTCAACGGACACATGAGCCTTTCTGAAAGCTAACATGCTCCTTGACTCAATGATGTCATATATTCAGAGACATGTAACATGCCATTTGCACTATACATTATGCTTTCTGAACATAGTCTATCTGAGGAGATTAACCCTTATGTCTTCATCAAACTTGTGCAATCTTTAGTCTTCAAATCTTCGATTAAAAGGTTGCTCAGGGAGAAGGAGTATCCGAAGAGATATAGGTTGAGGTCCACATTGCAAAGAAACCAAGGACTAACAAACCAAGGTCAAGGAAGAGGACTCAGATTGTCATAAATGACACTCCTTGGCCAGAAAGGGCAAGACAAGATGTTGAAGCCCATAGACCCCTTCCAGTCCAGAAAAGAGATCCTTGAGCATTGAACGAGCTTAACCAGATCGACGAGTCTGTCCCATACTTCAATATGAATTTTGAAGATGATCTACCATTGCATATGACACTTAAAAGATCACGGATAGAGACTCATGGTGGAGCCTCTAGCTCAGCTTCACTGCCTCAAAAAGCTAAGGTTGCAGAAGATGCAATCCTAGAGGACAGTTGAAGATGTCACACCCCAATAGGCAGATGAAGGCTTGGAGGTGGATGACAGAATGATGGAAGATTCTGACATTGCTTCCACATTCAAGTTGCCAGCAGACTTGATTGCTGAAGAAATTACTGCACCCGAGGAGGTTCCTCAAACATTTGAGACGGGAACTCAGATTGTCCAAGCAGAGGAAAGGTCCGAAGTACCAAAAACTTCAATTCATGAAATGGAAGCCACATTGCCTGATGATACACAAGTAACGAGATTTATCTATATCTAACTTGTGAAACATTTGAATAAATGTTAAGCTAGTTACTCATAAACTTCCTTTGTTACAGGATTTTATGGAGACAACAGAGCAGGAGGGAGACATTGAACCCACCCCTCTGAATGAAGAAGAGGTTCCTTTAACCTCTACAATACAAGAAAATGAGCCTGTGCAGCATGTAGTCAATTGTCTCTGAAAAGAAACAATTTTGTACTTAGTCAAAATTCTTGTATTTCTAACTTCATAAATATCTCTATACAGGCTCCAATGAGAAAGTTGTTGACGTGATGGACACATCACAAGCTCAAGAGATTCCAGAGGTTGAAAATCCATCTGAAGAAATTACTTCTGAGCCTTCCGTTGTGGAGGTATGTAAAACAGAAACATTGTCTTTATGAATATCCAGTACAAATCAACATTGCTTAATCAAACACTTTGTTTCTTCGAATAGGTTCATTCTGAAGAAAAGGCTGCTGAGGAAATTTTGAAAACCTCCACAGTACCTATGGAAATAGACACGGTCGAAATGGCCAAGTCTCTAGAAAGGTCACCAGAGACTGCAACGGTTTATGAAAGAATGAATTCTGAGCTTCCTAACGTGAAAGTAAGTAAAATTCTCATAAATACATTTCTTGTAAATACCTTTCTGTATAATATTTCTAAATAACAAAGTTTGATTTTAATTCTTAGGCTCAAGTAGAAAGAACGGTTGAAGAGGATGCAATCACTCCTCTGACCATGGTATCTGAAGCACCAATTGCTTCAGAAGTCCAAGTTAATGAGCCTCGTGTGGATACACAGGTATGCTCAGAAACATAGGCTTCTCTAATTCTCAGATAACCACAAGTAAGTTTGAACAAAACTAACTTGAAACATTTCTTTCAGGCTCAAGTGTTACCAGTAATTGATATGGAGCCCCACTAGATCTAAAGAAGATTTTCTAGACAATCACAATGAAGAGGCATGTCAAATGCTTCAGAAAATGCATTGTCAAACCTGACATTCATATTGTGTTTTGTTTTTTGTTTGCTTTTGAGTGTCGACGGATGGAGAAAATATAGGAAAGAACTTTTAATTATTGTTGTGTTTTTGGGTGTTGGAAATTGGGAATAAATAGGGAAGAACTCACCCTGAAGCATTTGTTATAGTCATATTTCATTCTTGATATTTGGAATAAATTGAATTTGCATTGTATGAAAAATATACAATTTCATTTAAATAATGTTACTCCATCAAAAGAATGAGTCAAGTATGTGTTTGGCGCAATTTGGTCAAAAATGTGAATTTTTTTTACATGTTGTTGCTTTATCAAATGAATGAGATAAGTATGCATTTGACGCGATATATTCTTAAAGAATTATTTTTTTAATGTTACTTCTTTAAAAATAAGTATGCATTTGGCATGGTATGATGGGTAATTATATCAGGTAGTTTCACAGTTTTTGATTTGACACTCAAACTTTCTACCATTAAGGATTTCTTATATCTATGTATGAATATTTATAAATCAAATTTTTATGAAAAAATTATGTCTGTGCGCAAGGAGTTCGAAAAATTCATATATTGATTTAAGATTGTAATAAGTGCAACAATGTAGAATGTAATATTCACAACTTCGAGCGTCTTAAAGACAATAATCAGATTACAAGGTTTGATAAAATATAAAAAATAATCTAATTCCTTCACTAACAAATCATAAAGGTTTTAATCTTTCTTGAAGGACTTGATATGTCGGTTAACAAACTCAAGTTCCTTCTTCGTCCCTTCTATCTTTGCATGAAGTTCTCTCACCAATGCGACAGGACCATGAACACGGTCTGCCTCCCTCATGTTCGCCTCAATAATCATCGTCCTTGTAGTCATAGCCCTTTCCTCCTCATCAAAAGATGAATTGATAATCTTCTCTATTTTCCTCTCACCAAACAACTTGCGAACACTGTCGAGTGCTTCCACTCTGCTTTGAGGGTGATATTTTTTCAACAAACTATTATGCTTGCATAACTTTTTGTGCCTTGTGCAATCTACACAAGGTCCAGTGATAGCATTGTCAAACCTGCCATTCATAATGAGATTTGTTTTTTGTGTGCTTTTGAGTGTCGGCGGATGGAGAATATATAGGCTTTTAATTCTTATTGTGTTTTTGGGCATTGGAGATTAGGAATAAATAGGGAACAGTTCACTCTGATGCATTTGTTATTGCTACATTTCATTCTTGATATTTGGTATAAATTAGATGTGCATTGTAATACCCAATATCTCACATCGGTTGTGAGTGGATAGGATGTAGGGTATATATATAGACTACCACTCTTCTATGGTATCAGACCTTATGGGGAAAATCAAAAACAAATTCGAGGGGGCTCTGGCCCAAGCTGACAATATCATACTGAGTAGTGGGACAGTTGTGCGTAACCTTGCCTGCCCAAAGGGTCTGGTCTCGGCCCATTAGTGGTCAAGACGTTACAAACGGTATCAGTGCGGGACTATTTGGCGTTGCAGGAACTAAGTGGCATGCGGGACAAAGTGCTACACTGTATGGGCGGTGGGAGCCACCTTTTAGGCCAGTAGGGGCCACCTCTAGAATCATGTACGGATGGTTGGTCCCGGGACAGCCCCCAAGAAAGTTCGACGAGAACGTCGAGAATTTAAGGGGGGTAGATTGTAATACCCAACATCTCAAATCGCTTGTTAGTGGAAGGAATGAAGGTTATATATGTAGACCACCACTCTCCTGTGGTATGAGGACTATTGGGGAAACCCAAAAAAATCGTGCGGGCTCCGGCCCAAACTGGACAATATCATACTGAGTGGTGAGATAGTTATGCGTAACTTTGCCGACCAAAAGGGTCGGGTCTCGGCCCATTAGTGGTCGGGTCGTTACAAATGGTATTAGTGCGGGACTATCTAACATTGCAAGAACAAAGTGGCATGCGGAGGCAAAGTGATACACTGTATGGGCGATGGAAACCACCTTTTGGGCCCGTAGGGGCCACCTCTAGAATCATGCACGGATGGTTGGTCCTGGGACAACCCCCAAGAAAAGCTCGACGAGGATGTCGAGAATTTAAAGGGCGTAGATTGTAATACCCAACATCCCACATCGCTTGTTAGTTGAAGGGATGAAGGTTATTTATGTAGACCACCACTCTCCTGTCGTATGAGGTCTTTTAGGGAAAATACCCAAAATCCCACCTCAATTTTGAGTGGAGGGGATGAAGGGTATATGTATAGACCATCACTCTCCTATGGTATTAGGCGTTTTGGGAAAATCCAAAAATAAATCCGTGCGGGCTACGGCCCAAAGCGGACAATATCATACTGAGTGGTGGGATAGTAATGCGTAATCTTGCCGACAAACGGACTGAGTCTCGGTCCATTAATGGTCGGGTCGTTACAACTCACCCTGATCCATTTGTTATTGCCAGATTTCATTCTTGATATTTGGTATAAATTGGTTTTGCATTGTATGAAAAATATGCAATTTCTTTTAAATAATGTTACTCCATCAAAAGAACGAGTCAAGTATGTGTTTGGCGCGATTTGGTCAAAAAAGTGCAATTTTTTACATGTCGTTGCTTTATAAAATGAATGAGATAAGTTTGTGTTTGACGCGATGTATTTGCAAAGAATTATTTTGTTTAATGTTACTTCTTTGAAATAAGTATGCATTTGGCATGGCATGATGGGTAATCATATCAGGTAGTTTCACGTTTCTTGATTTGACACTCAAACTTTCTACCATTTAGGATTTCTTATATCTATGTAAGAGTATCTATAAATCAAATTTATGTAAAAAAAATATGTTTCTGCACAAGGAGTTCGTAAAATTCACATATTGATTTGAGATTGTAATATTCACAACTTCTAGCGTCTTAAAGACAATAATCAGATTACAAGGTTTGATAAAATATGAAAAAAATATCTAATTACTTCACTAACAAATCATAAAGGTTATATTCTTTCTTGGAGGACTTGATATGTTGGTTAACAAACTCAAGTTCCTTCTTTGCCTCTTCTATCTTTGCATGAAGTTCTCTCACCAATGCAACATGACTATGAACACGGTCTGCCTCCTTCATGTTCGCCTCAATAATCATCTTCCTAGTAGTCATAGCCCTTTCCACATAATGAACATATGAATTGATAATCTTCTCTATTTCCCTCTCACCTAACAACTTGCGAACACTGTCGACTGCTTCTACTCTGCTTTGAGGGTGATATTTTTCCAACAAACTATTATGCTTGCATACCTTTTTGTGCTTTGTGCACTCTACAAAAGGTCCATTTGATTGCATTGGCAAATCTGGCATTCATGTTGAGTTTTAAATTTTGTGTGCTTTTGAGTGTTGGCGGATGGAGAATATATAAAAAGGAACTTTTAATTCTTGTTATGTTTTTGGGTGTTGGAATTGGGCATAAATAGGAAAGAACTCACCTTGATGCATTTGTTATTGCCAGATTTCATTCATGATATTTGGTATAAATTGGATTTGCATTGTATGAAAATATGCAATTTCTTTTGAATAATGTTACTCCATTAAAAGAATGAGTCAAGTATTTATTTGGCGCAATTTGGTCAAAAGTGTGCAATTTGGCATGGCAAGATGGGTAATTGTATCATGTAGTTTCACGTTTTTTGATTTGACACTCAAATTTTCTACCATTAATGATTTCTTATATCTATGTATGAATATCTATAAATCAAATTTTATGTAAAAAAATATGTTTTTGTGCAAGGAGTTCGCAAAATTCATATATTGATTTAAAATTGTAATAAGTGCAACAAGGTAGAATGTAGTATTCACAACTTCTACGTCTTAAAGACAATAATCAGATTACAACGTTTGATAAAATATAAGAAAAATCTAATTTCTTCATTAACAAATCATAAAGGTTTTATTCTTTCTTGAAGGACTTGATATGATGGATAACAAACTCAAGTTCCTTCTTCGTCCCTTCTATCTTTGCAAGAAGTTCTCTAAGAAATGCTACAGGACCATGAAAACGGTCTGCCTCCTTCATGTTCGCCTCAATAATCATCGTCCTAGCATTCATAGCTCTTTCCTCCTAATGAACATATGAATTGATAATTTTCTCTAGTTTCTCTCACCAAACAACTTGCGAACACTGTCGAGTTCTTCTACTCTGCTTTGAGGGTTATATTTTCCAACAAACTATTATGCTTGCATACGTTTTAGTGCTTTGTGCACTCTACACAAGGTCCAATGGTAGCATTGTCAAACATGGCATTCATATTGTGTTTTGTTTATTTGTTTACTTTTGAGTGTCGACGGATGGAGAAAATATAGGAAAGAACTTTTAATTCTTGTTGTGTTTTTGCGTGTTCGAGATTTGGAATAAATAGGGAAGAACTCACCCTGAAGCATTTGTTATTGTCATATTTCATTCTTGATATTTGGAATAAATTGAATTTGCATTGTATGACAAAATATACAATTTCCTTTAAATAATGTTATTCCATCAAAAGAATGAGTCAAGTATGTGTTTGGCGCAATTTGGTCAAAAATGTGAATTTTTTTTACATGTTGCTTTATCAAATGAATGAGATAAGTATGCATTTGACGCGATATATTCATAAAGAATTATTTTTTTAATGTTACTTCTTTAAAATAAGTACGCATTTGACATGGTATGATGGGTAATTATATCAGATAGTTTCACATTTTTTATTTGACACTCAAACTTTCTACCAATAAGGATTTCTTATATCTATGTATGAATATCTATAAATCAATTTTTTACGAAAAAAATTATGTTTGAGCGCAAGGAGTTCGCAAAATTCATATATTGATTTAAGATTGTAATAAGTGCAACAATGTAGAATGTAATATTCAC
Source organism: Plantago elongata (assembly GCA_036897095.1). Classification (NCBI taxonomy): domain Eukaryota; kingdom Viridiplantae; phylum Streptophyta; class Magnoliopsida; order Lamiales; family Plantaginaceae; genus Plantago; species Plantago elongata. Next base: position 6,678 of record JAYMSP010006854.1, read on the forward strand.
AACTTTGAGCGTCTGAAAGACAATAATCAGATTACAAGGTTTGATAAAATATAAAAAAAATCTAATTCCTTTACTAACAAATCATAAAGGTTTTAATCTTTCTTGAAGGACTTGATATGTTGGTTAACAAACTCAAGTTCCTTCTTCATCCCTTCTATCTTTGCATGAAGTTCTCTCACCAATGCGACAAGACCATGAACAAGGTGTGCCTCCTTCATGTTCGCCTCAATAATCTTCGTCCTAGCAGTCATAGCACTTTCCTCCTAATGAACATATGAATTGATAATCTTCTGTATTTTCCTCTCACTAAACAACTTGGGAACACAGTCGATTGCTTCTACACTGCTTTGAGGGTGATATTTTTCCAAAAAACTATTATGCTGGCATACCTTTTTGTGCTTTGTGCAGTCTACACAAGGTACAGTGATTGCATTGTCAATCCTGGCTTTCATATTGAGTTTTATTTTTTGTGTGCTTTTGTGTGTCGGCGGATGGAGAATATATAGGAAAGAACATTTAATTTTTATTGTGTTTTGGGTGTGGAAATTGGGCATAATTTGGGAAGAACTTACCCTGATTCATTTGTTATTGCCAGATTTCTTTCTTGATATTTGGTATAAATTGGATTTGCATTGTATGAAAAATATGCAATTTCTTTTAAATAATGTTACTCCATCATAAGAATGAGTCAAGTATTTATTTGGCGCAATTTGGTCAAAAGTGTGCAATTTTTTTACATGTTGCTTTATCAAATAAATGAGATAAATATGCATTTGACGCGATATATTTGTAAAGAATTATTATGTTACTTCTTTAAAATAAGTATGAATTTGGCATGGTATGATAGGTATTTATATTAGGTAGTTTCACTATTTTTTGATTTGACACTCAAACTTTCTACCATTAAGGATTTCTTATATCTATGTATGAATATCTATAAATCAAATATTTATGTAAAAAAATATGTTTTTGCGCAAGGAGTTCGCAAAATTCATATATTGATTTAAGATTGTAATAAGTGCAACAATGTAGAATGTAATATTCACAACTTCTAGCGTCTTAAAGACAATAATCAGATTACAAGGTATGATAAAATATTAAAAAAATCTAATTCCTTCACTAAAAAATTATAAAGGTTTTATTCTTTCTTGAAAGACTTGATATGTTGGTTAACAAACTGAAGTTCCTTTTTCATCCCTTCTATCTTTGCATCAAGTTCTCTCATCAATGCGACAAGACCATGAACATGGTCTGCCTCCTTCATGTTCGCCTCAATAATCTTCGTCCTTGAAGTCATAGCCCTTTCCTCTTCATGAACAGATGAATTGATACTCTTCTCTATTATCCTCTCACCAAACAATTTGCGAACAATGTCGAGTGCTTCTACTCCGCTTTGATGTTTATATTTTTCCAACAAATTATTATGCTTGCATACGTTTTTGTGCTTTGTGCACTCTACATAAGGTATAGTGATTGCATTGTCAAACCTGACATTCATATTGAGTTTTGTTTTTTGTGTGCTTTTGAGTGTCGACGGATGAAGAATATATCGGAAATAACTTTTAATTCTTGTTGTGATTTTATGTATTGGAAATTGGGAATAAATAGGGAAAACTCACCCAGATGCATTTGTTATTGTCGTTTTCATTCATGATATTTGGTATAAATAGAATTTGTATTGTATGAAAAATATGCAATTTCTTTTGAATAATGTAACTCCATCAAAAGAACGAGTCAAGTATGTGTTTGGTGCGATTTGGTCAAAAATCTGCAATTTTTTTACATGTTGCTTTATCAAATGAATGAGATAAGTATGCGTTTGATGCGATATATTTGTGAAGAATTATTTTTTTAATGATACTTCTGTAAAATAAGTATGCATTTGGCATGGCATGAAGGGTAATTATATCAGGTAGTTTCACATTTTTTGATTTGACACTCAAACTTTCTACCATTAATGATTTCTTATATCTATGTATGAATATCTATAAATCAAATTTTGTGTAAAAAAATATGTTTGTGCGCAAGGAGTTCGCAAAATTCATATATTGATTTAAAATTGTAATAAGTGCAGCAAGGTAGAATGTAATATTCACAACTTCTAGCGTCTTAAAGACAATAAACAGATTACAACGTTTGATAAAAAATAAAAAAAATCTAATTCCTTCACTAACAAATCATAAATGTTTTATTCTTTCTTGAAGGACTTGATATGTTGGTTAACAAACTCAAGTTCCTTCATCGTCTTTTCTATCTTTGCATGAAGTTCTCTCACAAATGCTACAGGACCATGACCACGGTCTGCCTCCTTCATGTTCGCCTCAATAATCATCGTCCTAGCAGTCATAGCCCTTTCCTCCGATGGAACAGATGAATTGATAATCTTCACTAGTTTCCTCTCACCAAACAACTTTAGAACACAGTCGATTGCTTCTACTCTGCTTTGAGGGTGATATTTTTCCAACAAACAATTATTCTTGCATACCTTTTTGTGCTTTGTGCACTCTACACAAGGTACATTGATTGCATTGTCAAACCTGGCATTCATATTGAGTTTTGTTTTTTGTGTGCTTTTGTGTGTCGGCGGAGGGAGAATATATAGGAAAGAACTTTTAATTCTTATTGTGTTTTTGGGTGTGGAAATTGGGCATAATTAGGGAAGAACTCACCCTGATTCATTGTTATTGCCATATTTCATTCTTGATATTTGGTATAAATTGGATTTTTATTGTATGAAAAATATGCAATTTCTTTTAAATAATGTTACTCCATCAAAAGAATGAGTCAAGTATTTAATTGGCACAATTTGGTCAAAAGTGTGCAATATTTTTACATGTTGTTACTTTATCAAATAAAATAGATAAGTATGCATTTAACGCGATATATTTGTAAAGAATTATTAATTTAACGTTACTTCTTTAAAATAAGTATGTATTTGGCATGGTATGATGGGTAATTATATTAGGTAGTTTCACAATTTTTTGATTGACACTCAAACTTTCTGCCATTAAGGATTTCTTATATCTATATATGAATATCTATAAATCAAATTTTTATGTAAAAAAATATTGTTTTGCGCAAGGAGTTCGCAAAATTCATATATTGATTTAAGATAGTAACAAGTGCAACAAGGTAGAATGTAATATTCACAACTTCTAGCGTCTTAAAGACAATAATCATATTACAAGGTATGTTAAAATATTAAAAAAAATCTAATTCCTTCACTAAAAAATCATAAAGGTTTTATTCTTTCTTGATAGACTTGATATGTTGGTTAACAAACTCAAGTTCGTTCTTCATTCCTTCTATCTTTGCATGAAGTTCTCTCACCAATGCGACAAGACCATGAACACGGTCTACCTCCTTCATGTTCTCCTAAATCATCGTCCTAGCATTCATTGCCCTTTCCTCCTCATGAACAGATGAATTGATAATCTTCTCTATTTTCCTCTAACCAAACAATTTGCGAACACTGTCGAGTGCTTCTACTCTGCTTTAAGGTTTTTATTTTTCCAACAAACTATTATGCTTGCATACCTTTTTGTGTTTTGTGCACTCTACACAAGGTCCAGTGATAGCATTGTCAAACCTGGCATTCATATTGAGTTTTTGTTTTTTGTTTGCAATTGAGTGTCGACGGATGGAGAATATATAGGAAAGAACTTTTAATTCTTGTTGTGATTTTGGGTGTTGGAAATTGGGAATAAATAGGGAAAACTCACCCTGATGCATTTGTTTTTATCATATTCATTCTTGATAATTGGTATAAATAGAATATGCATTGTATAAAAAATATGCAAATTCTTTTATATAATGTTACACCATCAAAAGAATGAGTCAAGTATGTGTTTGGCGCGATTTTGTCAAAAATCTGTTATTTTTTTACACGTTGTTGCTTTATCAAATGAATAAGATAAGTATGCATTTGACGCGATATATTCGTAAAGAATTATTTTTTTAATATTACTTCTTTAAAATAAATATGCATTTGGCATGGTGTGATGTGTAATTATATCAGTTAGTTTCATAGTTTTTGATTTGACACTCAAGCTTTCTACCATTAAGAATTTGTTATATCTATGTATGAATATCTATAAATCAAATTTTTATGAAAAAAATTATGTTTGTGTGCAAGGTGTTCGCAAAATTCATATTTTGATTTAAGATTTTAATAAATGCTACAATGCAGAATGTAATATTCACAACTTCTAGCGTCTTAAAGACAATAATCAGATTACAAGGTT
>JAYMSP010006855.1:0-10921 GCA_036897095.1 Plantago elongata
TTCAAGCTTCCAAAAAAAAAAAACCTTTTCTGGTCGATTTTTAAGCAAATAATATTCATAGTCAAAATGCTTGATAAAATTAAACAAAATCACCAATGGGCAATAATATATTTAAAACATAATGGAGCCTTCAATAAAATAAAATGGGTTGCTCGAAAATTGCAACCTGTGACATCATAACGACAAATAAAGCTAGTAAGCAAGACGCAAAAATTAATGGTCTCAGTAAATGGCAGTCTACATGATATGGTTTCCGTGATGCAACTTTTCCATGAAAGCATTGGTTTAGCTACTCAAACCAAGAACGTGCAGCTGTGCAAATCATCATGAATAAACATGTCTGATGTGTTCCAATGCATGAATATATCAATGATAATAAAACTAATAGAACATGAGCCGTAGAAAAATAGATACTAACATGTGTAACAATGATATGGCTCAATCACCAAAATATTTATTAAGAATTCAGTAGAAGATGAACCACCATCATGATGAAGATATATATAAAACTTACGATAAAAGCTGATAATAAGCGCCTTGTCTAGGACTGAAAGCAATGGCGGTGACACCTACAGTATGACCCCGTAACACAGAGATTGGCAATCCATCAGGTAGACGCCACTGTACAAATAAACATTACATTTACTTATATATAACTAACCACGACAATTAGAAATCCAGAGAAGGGAATCTTACAACACGGATCACACAGTCATTTGAAGCAGAAGCCACTAGAGTGTTGTTCGAGTTCACAGCAAGGTCTGTTATGTCACCCTAAAATAAGGTTGGCATATGACATCAAATGAAATCATTAATGGGAGAGAGCAGACAAAAAGGCATCTTGACAATTAACAGAATATCTATACTTACTTCATGGCCTCGGCAGCTTGCCAAGAGGTATTGAGTTTCCATCGACCAAACCTTAACGAGGCGATCATCAGAACCAGTTATAACATATCTTCCAGATCCATCCAGTATGGCTGTATGTCATCAAATAAATAGAGTCTAATGCCATAGCATACAACATATACATCTTAGATATAACCAAACTTCAGTGCGAACATAGAAAGATGAAGTGTAGAAATGGCTGGAATGCAGAAAATATATTCATGATAAAATAGTAATACAGAAAGGTTTGTTACTTCAAATGATAAAAGATGCAAGGAAGAAACAAGTGCACTGAGGGACAGCAGCACAAACGAATTCCATAATGATGGAAACATTTAATCATTACACATAATTTTCACCTTCCAGATAATAACGATACATAATTATACAATGTAAAATCTTACCACAATAAACAGCATTACGATGTCCCCTGATTTTTGCAATATGTTGCATCTTCTGGAACATAGTGGATGGTTTCGCTATGGCATAACAGGCAGCACGAGTAGAGGGAGCACGGTGATGTCGAGGAAAGCCACCACCAATTTCTCTCAACCTTAATCCACGCACTGTATCAGCGGACCTGTGAGGCCAGCGCAAGTAGCTTGGAGGATGTTGATCCTTGTTATCCCTCTTATTCTGATCTCCTAGAGTAATAGATCAAACATCAGAAGCTCCAACCAACTATTCAATATTTATGAGGACAAAAAATAGAGAAATAGATCTACAATAATCATGCATACTGCAGTACCTAGGACAGAAATAGAAGCATGAACCTGATGCAAAATACCAATGATTTTCTAGATAAAACATATACTTTTGTCAAACCCACATATCTCATCAACCAAAAATGCCATACACTAATGCACTGGGAGACTAGGACTCGACACAGACAAATGAGCAAACAACAATTAAAAAAAGCATAATCATCATTAAGCTCCAATGGCATACCTTCCAAAAGTGAGAATGATCCAGTACCCAGGACAGTTGGAACAGCAGCTGCATTCAATGTATTTCTGCCGATCAAACTTCGTGAAGGGGCAGCTCCACCAAGTAGTAACTGCTTCAAGAGCTTTACCAAGTGATCTTTTTCTATATGAGGATGCCTGATATATACATGTTAAAATAATGTTATCAGAGTAATTATCAAAAGTTATAATACAAATGAGAATATAACTTAGAAACGAGAAGGAAAGAACAAGTTATTGTCCCACTATTTCTAGAACAAACAATTTTAATGAGTTGAGTAAGAATCTCAATCTTATCTCAACATCTGAAGGTATGCTCTCAGAGTAGAGCATAACTTAAAACAAACGAAAAAGAAGAGTTATAATCCACACCTTTTTTACAAGCACCATTAATAAGTGAGCAAGAATCTCAGCATTTGAAGGTATGCATTCAATAATACAACTAATCCCTTTCTTGCTGAGTTACCTAACAGAAGACTGTGAAATTGTGATTATACTAAATATAAGATTAAGCAGGCCTTTTATTATTGATCAATTTTTGGGATAGGCAAACCTGCAGATAAACCTGTATCGCTATTCAGTTTTCTGTTCTAAGCCGCTGTTCAAATATATAAAAATAATTACTATACTTTAGATTTCAGTTGTTTCTGCCCCTCTGATTATTCCCCAGGCAAGAGGTTTGTTGCAGCTGTGCATGTAATGATCTTATTAGGATATTGCAGGATAAATCTTCACTTTAGGTTCGAAGTTACCTAAGAAAATCCGGTCCACAATCCTAAGAAGGTTCTTGTTTTCTTGATTTAAATCATAATACTGTTTCGTGAGCAATTCACCCTCACAAACATCAATGACTCTATAATTGCATGTAGGTCTTGGGGACAGGAGAGCAGGAAGCATGGAATTGAAGCAAGGCAATTAATCTTGAAACGTCGTTTAAACCGGGATCAACTCAAGCTTATAAGACAAAAAAAAGAAAAAGTTCTTGCAAAATCTGTGAAACTTCTAACTTTGCTGATAACATATGTGCAGAGATCTAATTCATCACAATAAAAAGTATTAGTAATCAAAATTACCTTTCCACCAAATTGGAATAACTCAAGGGGAACGACAACCCATCATCATTTTCATCTCCACTGCGCACTCCACTGCGTGAGTACCACGCATGGTATCTTCTTGGTAAGAGTTGATGCTCCAAAAGTTCATTCCACAATTGCCCAGAAGTTCTGTGACATGGTCCAGCAGAGAGGAAATGCATAATAAGGAAATAAACTTCTCTGAGGTCAACATCTACATCAGTTTCCGTGGATCTCCCAGAATCTGCCACATTGGATACCCCATTTTCCTTACTTACAAAACTCAACGATTTTATAGTTACTGGAGCTGCATTACCAGCTGGGACATGCTTCCGAAGGGCCATATTCTCTGAAAATTTTAAACACTAAAACTCATTACGTATTGATGTCTCGGAAGCACGGCAAGTATTTCTGCCCTTCTCCAGAAAGTGCAGATCAGGAAAACATCAATGGTGCACCATTAGTCGATCATCATTACAAGTGAAATCTGACAGCAAAATCCTTTCCACATTCCAAATCTATTTGACTTAGAAGCGGTTCAGAGTACTAAAACTACTAAACTGCCATATTCATTCGTCCTAAAATTTCATGCGTAGTCTGAAATCTTTCATATAACCATCACGCAATGACACCAAGTAAATAAACAGTAAATGAAGAAACCAATATTTTGTTCGACTTAAGCACTTGATAACATTTGCATTGATCTCATATATATTATCCCCAATCCACTAAAACAAGAAGCAAATCCGGTGCGTTAATGGCCCATTCATGGAACGGATGATGGATGATGAAATCACGAAAAGAACTAGATGTCGGATAAGCACCTCAAAAAAATCAACGGGAATACAAATCGCACAAAATCACAGATCCACGATCAGTTTCTCCAGACAATCAGATTACAACAAACACAAGTAAAAAGATCGAAATAATTAAACCAGAATTGAGTAGGGGGACTATAAAACATTAACGGTAACACAGACCTTTCGAATTCCACGATGACCTTCACATTCCAAACCCCAGACAGAACAACAACTCCATACGCATCATCACACTGTACAATCTAAAAAACACAAAACCCTAGAAATTTCAGTAAACAGCAGCTTATCACCGAAAACAATGAAACGCAACAAAACAAAGCTAATTTAAGATCCAACACACAGCATGCAATCTTAGCAAACAGTATAACACAAACAAAGCCAATTGAACAATGCAGAACGCGAGAATTCCCCAATTATTAGGGATTCCTGCACCAGGAACTCACCTGCGAGACGGTGCGTCAGCTGGGCACACAATGGAGCAGGGAGCTGAAGCGAAAAGAAAACAAAATCGAATTTAAGACATGTTTGGCAAACAATTGAATTTCGGTAAAAAAAACGATTGAGAGTATGAATTCGAATTGATGAATGGAGAAAAGAGCATTACTGTATTTGTGCGAATTTACAGTGGTTTGTGGGATTTGTTCGAGTGTTGAGATAGAGATATGGTGGAGAAGAAGAAGGTATTGAGTTTGTGTTGAACAGTGTTTTACTGTAACAAGTTTAATTTTCGTAGGAAACAGAGAGAGGAAAAGGAGAGATTGAAACGCACCGTTTTGGTTTGGGTTTATATATCTTTTCCAATGCCCCCGTTTGGAACCTTTTGGATTATCTACTCGATGGACATTTGCAATGTAGTCCTTCTTCAAATTAAAAAATCAATGTTTATTCTTTCAATTAAATTTTAAAATCTAATTCAACTCCAATAAAATAAATTCATTATAAACAACACGACGATAGTCGATTTTTATTTTTCATCTTCTCCAATTAAATTAAAACAAATCAATTGACACTTATTTATTCAGCTTGGAAAAAACAATCCATGATCATAAATATACCGATTTCATTAATTGTAACCAATTGTCACTAAAGTACACATAGGGTACTCGTGCATTTTTCAGTATAATTCTTAAAACTTTTAAACTAACTTGAATTTTTAAATTTTGATAGTCTCATCGATTTCCTTCTCCCACTCATAAGAAAGTTTACAAAAATTAAATAGAATTGAAAAAGGGAGCTCCGGATATGGAGCTCCCAAGCTCCGGGAGCTTCAATGGTTTCGATAGCTAGCTTAAATATTGTTGTACGACTTTAGATACATAGATCTTTTTTTAGCAAAACTAGCTGAAAAAGGTAGTTGGTTGCTTGTTAGCTAGCTGGTTAGGTAGCTGAAAAGCTAATTGATTCTAATATTAGTGTTTAGCAAATTAGCTGAAAATCTAGCTGGTATTTTGTAAAATGACATATAAGGACATTACATTTTTTTAAATAATAGTATATCACATTTGTTTTCAATTATTATAATATATATTCAATGTCTTTTTCACCTCTATTTTAATAATATAAAAATAACAGAAGTTTAACGAAATATTCATTGTGCATTCTACCTTATTAAACAAAAAATTGTTAATTATTATATACTACATGTATGCATTTTAAAGAGATGCAGACACGTTTAATCATTATGCTAGATGAAAACAAGTAAATTAAATGTATATCAAATATTACAACAATATAAAATATAAGTCGAGAGTTCTAACGATCTTTTATGTGGTCGAAAAAAAAATAAAAATAACTAAGCTGCAATGTTGTCGCGAATTTAATTTTAGGTTAGGGACATTTTTTGAAATAAAGAGATAACAGGTAACTTTCTTTTCAATCAACTGAGCTTGTCAACAAAAAGTTAACTTGTTTAAAAAGCTGTGCGTTCACATAACGAGCTTTTTATTAAAAGAAACTTATAGAGCTGAAAAGATAGTGGTAAACAGATACATAATAAAGTCTTGTCACTGCAAAGTGCAACCCGTCATAATTAATAGCTTGGATATCATATGAGAAGCTCGCATGTGCAGTTTGTGTATTGAAAAATGAATTAATATATTGAGAATCTCGTTGAGAAAGTCGGCTTGTGAACCGTACTAGTTCTTCTCTTGTTTAATACTTTCGTCCTTTTTGATTAGTACCTATTTTAAATTTGAAAAATTATAATCGTACTCGTATCTTTACACTTTGATATAGTTAATAATATAACTATTTAACTTCAAACAAAAATCTTGTAAGAGACGTGTATATTTAAGTTATTTGAAAGATAAATATATATTTTTAAGTATATTTATATGTATTGATATTTTATATTAATTTTTTATATAAATTCAATTCTGTTCAATTCAATTTTTGATTGGTTGACTTCAAAGAAGAGAAAATTAGACCTATTACAGATTTACAGGTTATATTATTTCGATAGATTCCCAAATCAATTGATGGAAGATTAGGGAAAAGGGATAATATCATTCATATCATAGCTCAATCAGCTTCGATAGCCCATCGAAGAAGAAAACCTAACTACCAGAGGGATGGCTTCTTCTGTAATTACTCCAGAGGACGTTCTCGAGACTCTCATGAATGATGGCACCATCGACTCCATCCGGTTGAAGATAATTAACCAGCTCAAAGCCAATGTCAGTTTTATTTCTCCCCTTCTCTTTTTTCGCTTCATTTTTTTTTTCCTATATCTCAACCTCAATACGCCGCTGGTTCTTAAAATATCTTTCACAAGTAGGCAGGGTCGGACCCAAGATTCGAACTTTGTTGGCCGGAATTATTTCTATGAGGTTATTTCAGAGGTTTGGGGGGACAAAATCTAAATTAACGAAAATATTACATGTAAAAAGTTTATTTTAAAGATTAACCCGGTCTCGGTTTGGAGATAAACTCTAATTTTGTATTGGTTTTCGTAGTTCTTGTGTGAACCTTTGAATTTCCAGTTATGAGACCTGCATTTGCGTGGGATTCTTGCATACCCGTTTCTTGAGTAGAGTTGAATCAACCTTTTCGATACGCGTTGATGGTATTTATAAGGATTGAGTAGGAGTGACAGATACATGATGACATGAAAGTTTTTTGGTTTGCAAATTTAAGATGCTGAGGGATTATGCTGCAGTGTTGATTATACGGTGGACCTTATCATTGATTGCAGTCATCTGCTTTATCTGAAGAGAAGAGATCTTCACTCTAGGAGTAATGAACTGATCAGTTTTTCAGCAAGTTAATGCTTTGTGAGAGGACATATTCAGTTTCCTACTGTCCTGGTCTTTATCGATATTTCATTTATTGTCATCTTTTTTATGACTTTCTAGAGAAGGTAGCCGCCACGCATTTCATTTCTTGCTGTTGTGTCGCTGATAGGAGGAATCTGTTGTGGAGATACTTTATGATGTGATGTTTCTCGACTAGTGGTCTTAGATTCTTTAGTGTTGTATCAACTCTCGACTCTTACCTCATAGTTAGTGGTCTCTATTGTCTGTTTATGGAGGATGGCAACTGATATCTATACTTTTATTCTCCAAGTTTCTTCATACAATCTCACTAGGAATCATGAGGTAACCTAATAAGCAAACAACATTTTGGTGTACTCCCGTCGAAATGTTCTTGAAGATATTTACTTTACACGTCAGCAAGTGAGACGGGAATTTTTCCCATAGGTCTTAAATTGGTTTTTATTAATTGTTCCAACGTAACAGATCTTTAACTAATATTTGCCTTTTCTTCCTTATGGCTATGACTGTCTAGGAAGTTGCTATCTTCCTTTGTATGGAGAATGCCTAAATGTGGTTCATTTATGTTGAGTGATAAAGAAATATTTCGTCATTTCCATCAGAAATATGGCTTTATGTCCTGCAGGAGGAACTGAAAAGGAACACAATAAAGATGGTGGAGCAGAGTAATGTCCTGAACACTCCTGGTGCTGAGAAACAGACTAAGCGAGAGTTGTTTGATGCTCTTCGTCGAGAGCTTGAGTAAGTGATTTATACACTGCATGTTTTTCTATAAATTAGTAGTTCCTCAGCATGAATTTTTTAGGGTTCCTTGGAACGTGCCTTTCTTTTAACTCTTGTGATCCTGTGGTCTGGGGCACTAGGAGAAACCAGTTTGGCAGTACAAAGTTGCATGGCTTGGCTTACATATTGGTGTTTCCTTGCTTTTACCTTTATAACTTGTTGATATATTTTTGGTCACTGCTAGAATCCATTGACAATCAGAGTCGCTAATTATGTGTGTCATGCACATTTTTGTTCCATTCCAAACCCTTTCTACTGTGTTTATGCGATCTTTTTGGAAAAATGAGTGGAGCAGACTAGTAGATGTAACACAGGTTTCCTGGGCAAATAATCACTACTGTTATTTTGAGAAAGAATATATAAAATGGCTAACCTGTCCTTTATTAGATCTGAACTCAACTGTAAGGAGAGCTAACATGATATGATTGGTAATATATGCAGAGCTCCTGTCCTTGAGAAGGCTTCTGGATCAGTGTGGGATTTAATTTTAGATCAGAATGGTTTGGGAAAGGAGATATCTGAAACTGTTGAGAGAGTTTATCGTCAACTATGTGGCTGTGAACCTCCGGTGTTCGCACCATCAAGTAGCGAAATCCCTCTAGAGAGAGAAAAGAAGGAATCTCCTTCCTCGTCATCCAAGAAAAGAAGCTATAATGAATTAAGTAAATAGATGAAGTTCCAGTGTTTAGCCACATGACCCCCCACCACTGAGAATGTTTATTATCCTCCAAGTCGAAAAAATAAGTTGAATACCAACAAGATGATTGGTTCTTGATTGACTGCTGTTGTTACTGTTTCACCTCACACACAAATTGGAGCTTTTATTGTCGAAATGGTTTTATGCATTATTGCCACTGTATAGATCTTTTCCCACTTCTGTTAGTATTGTCACTAAATTAGGATTTTGCACAAGGTTATAAACTACTTAGCTACCTCAATTTGTTCTACTGCCATTCTGTATCATATCTTAGTTTCTCTATATGTACGACCCTGTCTTCACATAATTGTGGATCTTCGTTTCCATGCATTTGTCAAAGACAGCTGAATCATGATATATGAAAGACTGCAACTGCAATCAGGTTGCTCTTTAGAGCAATCACAGTCTGAAATCAGTTCGATCACGATTGCATCCTGCATTGCAGTCATATTTCCAATCTATAGCAGATCGGAATGCTTTTGGACACCGCTTGCAATAGAAGAAATGCAAACTTATGATGTAGTATAAAGCAATTGAAGCGAGAAATTTAAGATCCATTCTATAAACCGGTGGTCACGGGATATGCAAGAACTACTTGGAATTGTAACAGGTCCAGCACATTGCAGTTTGGGTTGAACTGAGGTGAGGACACTGGCAATATTATGAAAAATATACTATGCTCCTGGCTAGGGGTGAGCATCGGTCCAGGCCCGGACCAATTTTGACCCGGACCAATTTTCGGTATTTTTCAATACCGAGGCCCGGACCGATATTGGATCGGTCCAGGCCCGGACCGGACCAAAAAAGTCGGACCGATTTTGGGCTTGGACCGAGAATAAAAATTAGAAAACAGAATTCCAAAAGCATAACACATCAGACGATCTGAGTTGTTTTCCAAAATTCATTTTCACGATTTTCCCCAAACAAACAAGAGCAGTTCACCGATTTTCCCATAACACATCAGACGATCTGAGATATTGTTGAGGATTGCAAACAAACCGACCGAAGTTCACTGATTTCCCCCAAAAAGTCTCTGAGATTTGCAAACTCCGATGCCCCCGAAGAAAAACTCTGCCACACCGCCTTGTCCCCGCGGCCGCCCGAAGAAATCAGGGCCCGTGGTTCCGGCAGGTGGTGCCTCGGCTTCCCAGGCAGAGGCCATTGTCGAGGAGGCAACCGGAGGCGTCGAGATCGGGAGGTGGAGATTGATAGTGGGCGGCGGAGGACAGAGGAGTGGCGGTGAAGGGAGGCGGTAGAGCAGTCGGTGGAGGAGTGGGTGGTGGAGGCGTGGGCGGTAGCAGTCGGTGGGCCGTGGAGGCGTGGGCGGTAGCGGTCGTCGCCGGTGGTGGAAGGAGGCGGATTTGGGCTGATTGATTTTGGGGCTTTTTACTTACATCTGCTAGGATAGAAATTTGCTGATTGATTTTGGGAAATTGGGGCTAGGGTTTGGAGAATATAAGGTATATATTTGTTAAATTTCGGTCCGGTCGGTGACACGCGATTTTGTCGGTTTTTGGACCAGACCGGACCGAGGACCGATTTTTTGGTCCGGTTAGGGCCGGTTTTTTGTTGCGGTCCTAGTTTTGCTCACCCCTACTCCTGGTTCTACAGCTTTATAGCCATTCCAAATACTAAAAGTGCACAGAAAGATCTAACACAATGCATATATGAAGGAATTGTATTGGCATTATTGTTATAAAGCATCATGTTCTCATTTTGATATTGAGGGGGGTATCTCCTTGTAACATTCTATCTTTGCAGTTGATCTTCGTCTTGGTCTTCCAATAGAGCTTTTTCGTGATTCTTCTTCATAAATTTTGGATTCACTACAATAATGCTGACAAATATCGACGAATAGAAACCGTCGCTATTTAGCGATGAATCGCTAAAACCTAGCGACGGATTCTATCCGTTGCAAGATTTAGCGACAGATAAATAGTCCGTCATTAAATTACGACGGATAAAGTTATTCCGTTGTAAAATAATGACAGACTATTTATCCGTCCCTAAAATATTTGACCGGGAGTTTTAAAAAAAATTTTAAAAAAAAATACTCTAGAGACGGATAAAATTATCCGTCGCAAAATAGCGACGGATTAGTTTATCCGTCGCAAAATAGCGACGGATAAACTTATCCGTTACTATTTGGCGAATTTATCGATGCATCGGCTTCATTTCTTCATTTCTCTTCTTCTCCTCCTCCTCGATTTCTCGATCCATATTTGGGTATTCCGGCTACGTTGGACGATTTCGGGCAAACTTGGTGTGCGAAACTCGTGAGAAGGGATTCACTTTGTCCGATCAATTTCAAGTTTCTTCTGCTATTTAATCCGGAATCGAGGTATTTAGCAAAACCCTTACTATTTCAATTTTGGGGATTTTTGAGATTTTGAAGTGTTTGAGTATGTAGTTAGTTTGAGATGTG
>JAYMSP010006856.1:0-10920 GCA_036897095.1 Plantago elongata
TAGACCGTCGCTAGACGGTCTAGCGACGAATCGGGGGAGTTTTAGCGACGGATAATTCCGTCGCTAAAACTCAAGTTTCTTGTAGTGAGATTGGTTTAGTAGAAGTACTTTGTTTGGAGAAGAAATCATAAAAAAGGTCACTGATTTTTTGGTTTTCAAAGATTAAGTTCCCTTCACTATCTTTAATCCCTTTCATTATATTTTTCCTTCTTTGATCAGAGGCAATAGCATGAAAGAATTTTGTGTTTTGATCCATTCCTTGAATCTAATTTCTTTTAGCTCTTTGATTCCAAAAACCTTTCTTTTTTTATAACAAATCATTGATCTGCTTCCTGAGGCTAACCTTTAAGGAGCCAAACCTAGTAGGATTAGTATGTAATTTGCTATCCACAATTTCAAGTTCCTTGGTAAGAGCTTTTAAGTTTTTATTGATATCATGAAGATCTTTTAAGGGCCAAGATATAGTAGACTTAGAGAGTTTATTACATATATCAATGAAATTAGCATTATTATCATGTTTATTTCAGAAATTAGTGAGTTCATTCCTAAAAAAATTACTGTTATTCCAGATATTTGCATACCTAAAAACTCTATTCGTAGAGGATTAGTCCTAGTATCTATTAACAAAGGTTTGTGATCATATGTCAAGTCTATAAGATTTCTAACAATGGTGTAAGGAAAATTCCTTATCCAGTTAAAATTACCACAAGCTCTGTCTAGTCTTTCAGTATGAAAGCATAATTTAATCTTCTATTGGACCAGGTAAATTTGTTACCAACAAAATCAAGATCAGATAAACCACAATCAAGAAGACAATTAGCAAACTCATGCATTCTAGTGTTACTAGGTTTATTACCTTCAGATTTTTCATTAGGATTGAGAAAAGCATTAATTATAGTCTCCAGCAACTATCAAAGAACTAGAAACTTTATTACTTTAACTTCTTAAATCAGTCCATACATGGGCTTGATTTCCTTGGCTAGGGTTGTTGTAGACTGCAGTCAGTTCAATTGGCAACGGTTGCCTTGGGGAGACAATCCTGAAATGAAATATCATATCCAAGGCATACTGGAGATTAATGTCCACTCTATTTGCATCCCATAAAACCCAGTAACCCCCTACTTGAGGGGAATTAGCATTGGGGGTAACCCATGCGCGTATCCATTATGAAAGTGACTAACAGCCTATGCTGTCTGATGTAACCACGGAGAGCTTCCAGCAATTATTCTCTAGCTCCACCCCTAACATTCCAAGTGAGGATCTTCATGCTTAACACATTGATGATTGGGGACCAAACTCCAAGCTCTCTAGGAGGCATTGGTTGTATAGACACTAGGTGTCGGAGCTGGGGACCAGTCATCATGGGGGTTATGGAACTGTAATACCTGAGAGAGATCAAGGGAGTTTCTCTTGGCATCTGGAAGATGGTTGGTAACATGTAAAATGGCTGGATTCTGAACAAATTTCGTTCCAATGTCAGTAGTCTGTTGTTGGTTGTTATCTCGTGCCTCACTACTACACTCGTTGCATCTGTCGTTATCATTGGTGGAAGTTGAGAGTAACCTGGAATAAACATTTTCGTACCCCTCATGTGCCCTGAAGACGAACTCCCCAACAACATCTACCTTGCACCTGCTTCATGACGTGATGCTAGAGGAATGTAGGGCCTTGCATTCCCATTCAGAGGCCCATTGCTTGAAACATGTCTCTTGTTCACTCCGTTCTACACAATCTGCTGTCCCTGGGTAGCAATTACCTGGCTCTGCTATGCCATTTGATTCCCTTGTGATGTACCCACATTCCCCTGAATAACCACTTCCCTTTGTTGTTGTTGAGTTTGATCCCCCACTCACTGCTAGGATTCCTCTGCGTCGATTCATAGCCCCTGTTATTGCTTGTGCCTGCATGATTGTTGGATTTGGCCTGGTTGGAGATGGGGTTGCATGTCTTGGACTTAGCTTGTGTTGCTCTCTGATCTGAGCAACTGGC
The DNA here is from genome assembly GCA_036897095.1 of Plantago elongata. NCBI lineage: Eukaryota > Viridiplantae > Streptophyta > Magnoliopsida > Lamiales > Plantaginaceae > Plantago > Plantago elongata. The sequence continues at coordinate 1,990 of JAYMSP010006856.1, forward strand.
GCCAAGATGATTGACCCTAGAATTGCTTCCATTGTGTTCAAAGGAACCATCATTTGCCCCACTCTCACAAACCCGGAGTCCCTTGTTGCTACTCCAGAAGTTTGGTTTCTTGTTGTTGTCATAGTCTCCACTCCTGTGGTACTCAATGGAGTCGATTGCTGAGTTGAAACCACTACTTGTGGTGCAGGATAGTTCCCCCTTTCCGTCATCGAAAGATCCGTCATAGATGTTGTTGGGCTCCGAGTTGGGCTTCTCCTTGAATTCCTTCGAGAGTTTGATGCTCCTGGCATTTTCTTTTCTTCCGATTGTTTGAGTATTGTTTTTTGATTTTTTAGAGTTGTGTGGTGTTTTTTCCAAGAGTCTTGTATTATATCTCTCAATTCTGACACAATAGAATGATTATTTTCCTTGGAACTCTCCATTGGCAACTCAATCGTCTCTTTCTCTATTGCTTGAAATTGGGAGATTGCATGTCCCATGCAGAGGTTATCATTGTTGCTATTTTTATCTCCATTTGTTATATTATTAGAGTAGGTATTATTGCTACTTGTTGCTCTATTGCCGTGTAAAGCTTTATTATCAGAGGGAGAATTTTTGCTCTGTTTGATGATCTCTTGAACTGATGTTTATCCATGCGTATTTTGCTTTAATTGGTCTGTCTGTTGAGCTTCTCCTTTGTCCAATGCATGCTCATTAATTGGTGAAGAGGGATTTTGATTGGTGGGTGCAGAAGAATTGTTTTTTCTGTTTGTTTTCTTTTCAATTGTTTGATCAGATATGCTGGACATTTGGGCTTGTAAATTTTCTTGGACTATTTGATCTATGATTGGACTGAAATTATTTTTATTTCGAAATTGGGCCGGACTGCCATTCATGTTCTTCCTTTTGAATGTTTTGTTATTTTGTGTTGGCCTACAAGGGAAGTTTCCGCGATATCCTTCCTTGTTGGGTTGTTAGTTTCGTCCAATTGCATAGGCTCTTGATCAAGGTTAGCAACTTATTTGTTCACCATATCTTGTTCATCTTGTTCTAATTTCTCTAAGACTTCAAATTTATTAGAATTACCATTTTTATTTTTATTTTTTATTATTATTATTAATTAGTTTACTATTATTACTACTGTTATTAACATTTTTATTTTTATTATTGTTACTATTATTTTTGTTGTTGTTAACTTGGAGATTCTTCATGTTAAAATGATTAATTTCTTCTCCATTGTTATTAACCGTTTCTAGAATAGGTTGGGTAGTGTTGCTATTACCTTTCTTCATATTTTGACCTTTAGTTTCTTCTCCTTCAGCATAATGTTTTTTAGTTTCTTTGTTAATATTTTGTTGAAGATTCTTCTTATGTTGAATTCTTTTCCTGTTAAAGGACTTCGGAACCACAATCTTCCATTTTGAGCTTTGATTTATATCAACATAATTCTTAGAATTAGTATTTTCTTTGTTTTCGTTATTAGTACTATTATTGTTATTATCTTCGAGAGATTCAATTGTGACACTTGGTTCAATTCCGGTTGAGTCATGATATTCTTGATCTTATTATTACTACTACTAATATTTTCATCAATTAAATTGTTATTATTATTTTCATGAGAAGATGAAACTAAGCATTGTGAACTAAAATGACCAATTTTACCACACTTAAAGCAGAATTCAACTTTAATTTCATAGGTTATATTAATAATAATTTTTCCTATCTGAATTTTAGGAGGTAGCGGTTGGGAAGTATCCAGTTCAATGCAAAGTCTCGCATATCTAGTTCTTTCCTTAGAGACCGTATGAGTATCCATCTTGATTGGTTATCCTAAAGCTTTACCAATCTTAAGAAGAGTCCATGGGTCATACAGTTCAAGAGGAAGATCATGAAGACGAATCCAAACTAATAGAGAGTCAAGCAAACCCTGATCAGGATGGAACCAAGGTCTCCATTTTTGAACTGCAAGATAGTGGTCAAATAAAAACCATGGTCCTCTAGAAAGAGCTACCAAATAGTCTGCCATGGAGTTCATTCGTAGGATGTAGAATCCTTTTCTCACATCATGCACTTCAATCTGACTTTGTAATCTCCAAATTCCTTTAAGATGATTTTGTATATCCACTATGCTTCTATTAATCCCAACAGTATTTATAATAAGAGTTAAAAGGATTTATAAAATTGTGCATCTCACCTAAATTAAATTCAACGAAGGGAATTTTTTCATCGCTTTGTTGAGTATTAAGTTCATTGACTTTTTCCGGCATCTTGTCAAGGTGATTAAACCATGCATCGTAGTATTTATGTTTTGTGGCTCCTTGCAGCTTACTTTTGTATGATTCTAACTTCGAATTGTCTCTTCTTCAATCATAATGATCTTCAATTATCTCTAGATGAGTATTCAATCGGCTTGGAAAACTTACGTTCTCGGATCTCGACAATTCATCAGATTTAGCATATCCCAAAAGTTGGTACTAGGCATCTTAATTGCAGGATCAGGGGGTTTTAACATTGGGGGATCTATTAACATTAGATATGATTGTTTGGATGAGTTGCTCATTGGGAATATTTGGATTAAAGCACAAAGATTGAAGGATGTTGATAGAATTTTAGAGAGAGAGTGAACCACATGCGCAAACATGTTTACTCATGGGTAGCTCTCCTACACACTTTGTCATCGTTCGTGCACAAACAGGAAAACTTCTCAGTTGGTCACTCATCCTACCATAGCGATCACGCTTAATGTTTTTTTAATAAGGATTAAAGATTCTCATGTTTTAGTTAATATTTAATTGCTAAACTGTAACGACATGGATCACTTGGGCCGACGTGATTATTCGTGGGTAGCTCTCCCAAATACTTTGTCCTCACTCATGCACGAACATGGTTACTCATGGGTAGCTCTTCTACACACTTTGTCATCTTTCGTGCATAAACATGGAAACTCTTCAGTTGGTCACTCATCCTATCATAGCAATCACGCTTAACCCTGAAATTCTCATAAGTGGATTGCCTAAAAGAATCTTGTTGGTATGCGTAACGTTCTAAATCACTTTAAGCTCTTCAAATTTGATTTGAAATTTAAAGATAAATACCCGAACCAATAATATTACTTGACTTAGAGATTTTGAGATGAATACCCCAACCAATCCAATAATATTCTGACTTGATAACAAATGATTAAGCACGGATTACTCGAGAGATTACGTGTTAGAATATCCATATCACTTGTGAGAGAGGTAAAGATGATCCAACTCAATACTATACCTACCAATAACAAGTATGAAATTACATATAGGCCATTTGACATGGTTTTTTAATAGACTTTTACCATGTGAACACTAGCTTAAAGTATTAGAGTCAAGTAGTAACTTCATATAGTTTTTACTTAGCTCATTGACGGCCAATACAGTAATATGTCAAAATATAGGGAACCTTACATATCGGTATCCTTTTAGATTGATAAAACAACGATTGTATATTTAAATTTTATGATACGAGGAAAAATTATATATCATCACATTAAATGTACAATCTTAAGTGTATTGTATCATTTGCACTTTATAATATAATGTTTGCACTCTATATAGTTTCAGGTATTCTTTTTGTAAAATTTTGTTTACCTTTACTCCCCAATTAAACCTGTAACGAAATTTCCATAAAATCTATCCCATAATATTTCACTTTAAATCGTTTCCACAATCACACCCAAAACTGAATAGTACTAAAACACAGTAAAATGCAATATACGGTCCACTTAAATGCTTGAATGGTAACAGACCGGCCCAGTCCCTTGGCCCAAACATCACACAATTGAAAATCACAGTATTAATTAATTTTGTGTTTTGAAACTAGGTGCGTAGTAGTAGACGAGAAGGATTGAGCGAGTGAGTATAGAGTATGGACAAAGGATATACATGAGAAGTTTGAACAGCTCTCTTCTCCTCTTCTCATGCAGCTGCCCATAATGCCTCGTGTCAGTTTCTAACTTGCACTCTCTCGCATGCATAAGCCACGTTAGCTTCTTCCCTTCTCCTTAAAATCCCCAACACTAGCTCACTACTAAAAACCAACCTCATGACACCAGCATTTATTACACAATACTACTACTAAGATATGGTTAACCAAAACTCACTCAGATTTGTTGTCTTGGCAACTCTGTTGTCTCTGATTACCATTTGTGGCACTGTTTGTTCTTCGGAAGCAAAAGAAGGAGGTGTTTGGGCTACTGGTCCGTTGGTGAAGAGGGAGCAAAGGAAGACACTTGTTTCGACGGAGTACGGCGAGATCGCTGCCGTTCGAATCACCGATAAGGTCAATGGCACCTTTCTACTTCATTCTTTCACTCTGGAGCCGAATGCTCTGTTTCTTCCGGTCATGTTGCATGCCGATATGGTCTTTTATGTCCACACAGGTACCTACATTTTCTATTTTTACTCAATTTCTTATACATATTCCCAATGTTTTATGCTTTTGTTAGAGTTATATGTACATATGTGTTTAGCCTCTGTTTTATTCAACTGAAATTTCATTCAGTTCCAAGCTTAGTTCAATTCAGTTTTGATTACTTATACTTAGAATTTATATTATACTACACTGTTTAGTTCCATTTAGTTCAGCTAATTTCAACGGAGCCTTAATTGTCTTGATTAATTGTGAGTGAGACTGGTGAGACTAGTGACTGTGAGGCTAGTGATTGTGCACCGGATTTCATCAGAACTTAAATACTATAGCAAACTTGAAACTATTTTGGTGGCAGGGACAATTAGGGCTATAAAAGAGTACTGATTGAATTGGCTTGAATTAAGCTAAACACTGATAAGTTTTCAACAGCTGTGATAATTTGATAATCTTGTGTAAAATAATTCAACAACTGCAGGCTATTAACTTCATTTAACCTGTTTTTTATCATCTTCTTTTGTTAGGCTTTTTTTTATCATAAATTACTCCTTATCCTAAAATTATAAAGAATGAAAGAACTAAAGAGATTATACTAAAAGATTGATACTTTGAAGTTGCATCTCAGACTATAACTAAAGAGACTATGGCATGTTAAAGAAATTAGTACAATATTCAGTAACCTGCATTTGTTGAATTGTATATTAGGACAAGAATTGGTTGAGATGCATAACCTTGGATATGAAGTTGCACAGAGGAAATAGCTTAGCTTACTGAATAGTGTATATGCTTCATTTGGCAACTAAGTAAAACACACAATGTATATGGCTATATGACTTAATCTGTTAACATTAGCATAAATCATGTTACAAGCTTATGCTATTTACGAAAAAGATGCTAGATATACTTAAATTAGAAGGTTAATGGTTGTTTCATTTGTATCCTATTACTTGTTGTCACAGGCAGTGGGAAGTTAAGCTGGACAGAGGAGGATGACCTGAAGAGCACCAATCTGGTGCGTGGAGATGTCTATAGACTCCAGCAGGGATCGGTCTTTTTCGTACAAAGCAACTTGGAAACCACTGAGACAGAGCGGCAAAAGCTCAGGATTCATGCCATCTTTGCCAGTTCCAACTTTGATCTACATGTTTGTAAACTTACTCATCTTCTTGATTTCATATAGAGCATCATAATTCATACATTCCCTGGGTTTTGGCTTAACTTGCAGGAACCATCAATTGGACCTTATTCTAGCATTCGGGATATGATTACTGGTTTTGACAGGAAGGTTCTGCAAGCAGCTTTTCGGGTATACTTAGATTTTCTTGTTTAGTTGATTACCTCTCTATTCGGTCTATTATGTGATCTTGAAGTGATTCGGATGTAAAATGTGGATGTCAGGTTCCGGCAGCAGTGGTAGATGAGCTTTTGAATGCGACTAAACAACCTGCTTTTATACATGGAGTTACGGCGACCAAGAAAAAGGCATGGGACATGGAGGCTATGTTCATAAGAACTATCTTGGGTAGCAGAACATATAACATGTTCGAATTGAACAAGAAAAAGAAGGAGGATAGTGCAGATTTGTTCAACATTTTTAAAGAGGATAAAGATTTCGAAAATTGCAATGGTTGGAGCACAGCAGTAACAAGGAAGCGATTGTCGGCATTGCGCGACACAGATATCGGTGTTTTCATGGTCAATTTGACAGTAGTAAGTTACTGATCTAAGACCAAATGTATGTTATAGAGATGAGAGTATATTGGAGTCATATTTGCAAATGAAATGTTCTTGCAGGGTTCAATGATGGGTCCGCATTGGAATCCAATGGCTACTGAAATAGCCTTGGTACTTCAAGGAAGGGGCATGGTTCGCATTGTCTGTGCGGATGTATCAAATGCAACATCATGCAGGAACATGAGATTCCGTGTTGAAGAAGGCGATGTATTTGCTGTACCAAGATTCCATCCAATGGCACAAATGGCTTTCAATAATGAGACCCTTGTTTTCATGGGATTCAGCACTTCGACAAAGAATAATCACCCCCAGTACTTAGCTGGCCAAGCATCGGTGTTGAGAACGTTAGACAGAGATGTTTTGGCTATGGCTTTCAATGTTTCGAACACGACATTGGATCAGTTTTTGGCTCCTCAGGGTGATTCGGTCATCTTGGCGTGCACTTCGTGTGCAGAAGAAGAGTTGAGGGTAATGCAGGAGGACATGGAGAGGGAAAGAGAGGAGACTAGAGAGAAGGAAAAAGAGGCAGCAAAGGAAAGGGAGGAAGAAAAGCGGAAAGAGGAAGAGGAAGCGAGGAAGGAGGAAGAAGCGGCTGCTAAGAAACAGGAAGAGGAGAGGAAAAAGCGAGAGCAGGAAGAGGAAGCCGCAAAACAAGCAGCGGAAGCAAAAAGGAAACAAGAGGAGGAAGCCGCGAGACAAAAGGAAGCGGAAGCAAAAAAGAAACAAGAGGAGGAAGAAGCGGAAGCAAAAAGGAAACAAGAGGAGGAAGCCGCGAGACATAAGGAAGAAGCGGAAGCAAAAAGGAAACAAGAGGAGGAAGAGAGAAAAAGGAAAGAGCAAGAAGCACAGGAGGCTGAGGCAGCAGCACAAAGGGAAAGGGAAAGGCAAGAAGCCGAAGAGCAGGCGGCTAGGCAGCAGGAGAAGAGGTGGCAGCAGGAGCAACAAGAAGCGGAAAGGCAGAGAAAAGAAGCTGAGGCACAAGCACAAAGGGAGAGGGAAAGGCAAGAAGCAGAAGAGGAGGCGGCTAGGCAGGAGGAGCAAAGGCGACAGCAGGAGAAACAAGAAGCGCAGAGGCAGAGAGAGCAGGCGGAGGAAGAAGCGGCTAGGAGGCAGGAAGAAGAAGAAAGGCAGCAACGTGAATCCGCAGCAAGGCAGAGACGAGAACAGGAACGTGCAGCTCGTGGGAGGGGAGGCAGACAAGGAGAAGGGAGGCAAGGTGGTGGTAGTGAAGAAGAACAGGCAGCAGAGCAACAACGCCGTATGGAAGAAGATATGCGTAGGCAGGAAGAAGCAGCCAGACATGCAAGAGAGCAACAAGAGGGTGGAGAAGGAGGTTATTCTTGGCCACCTCAAAATGGTTTGAAATGAACCACTGGTAGTAGAGAAGGAATATCATGAATTTGTCCTTGTTGCTTGATAAGCTGGAGTTTTCGAATGAGCTGGTTCCGGGGTGGATGCATGTATCATAGCGTGAATAAATCGGACTCGACTTGTTTGTTTATGATATGTTTCTGTATTTTATTACATTTTGGGAATTGGTTTGTATGAAGAGATGTTACAAAGACTTGTTCCCTGATGTCTGTTGTATTTTTGTTTTGCTCTATTCAGTTTACACTTCTCCTGCTTCTAAAAAAGCTCGAATCAGTAGAGGTTATAACCACGAAAACTCAAGTGTGAGATAATGATAGTGGCTCTCTACTTATGACACTAAAGGAATAGGTATTGATTGTTGCAGTGTCGGTAAAGTTGTTGATTTAACATGTGCCTATTTCTTAATTTGCTTGTTACCATCTTGCAACTTCATCAAATGATGCAGGAATATTGCAAGCAGTAATTTCACTGACTAAGCTGTCGGTCTTTGCTCAGTTACAGGGAAAGATTTCAGTGCGTATAATGTGTAGGTCAACTAAAATATGGGTTCCCACTGGATTCTGATTTTGTGGGACATGAAGGCATCTCTTTTACTTTGCATTTCAGAATATCATGTTCATTGCCATCAAAACTCAGAGCAATGCATATTATCAATCACATCTGGAACAGTATAAACCTACCAAGTGTAAACGCATAATGGGGGATAAACAATACGAGAAGAGACTAGAAAAAACGAACAGTGCAACTTACCAAGCAATGATGGTGGTGAAATTTAGGTTTTTCCGCTTAGTTAGCAACTTAGCTTGATCAGGGGCTCCTAGCTAGATTGTTCAATAGCTCTGGGAAAGAAGGAAACCAAGCAGGCCCTAAATGAGCACAATGTCCTCATTTGTAAAACAAGGGGCTCTGTCTCTATCTGACACAATTGTTTCGGATGCAAATGAATTTGCATTCTAGATAAGATTGTTTCGTAGATTATGAAGACATCACAATTGACAGCCTTTGTTAACGGCATAGTAAAAGTGTATTTATTGCTTATTTTTCCGACAGTATAGTTACAGTTTACCCTATTGCTACCAAAAACTACTCATTAGCATGTCCCATGCTGTTCTGTTGTCAAGTTCTAACATGCAAAAGTCCTATAGTGAATCTGAAATGCCAAGTGTGAATCCAAAGGGAATCATAGAAATTGCCTCACAAAGTTGCACAAATTCCAGAAGAAAGTTGTGAACCTTATTGGTCAACAATTAACCCATTCAACAAGCTGTACTGGTACTAGTACCAGTAGTAGTGTAGTGCTCATGGGCCATACCATGTAGATTTGAACAAGTCAAGATGAGATCTGATCAGAGTTAAGTGTGCAATAGTTTAAGAACATGTTCATACTACTAATGCAGCACACAGTTATGACTTATGAATATCAAAACATATATATATATATATATA
>JAYMSP010006857.1:0-10920 GCA_036897095.1 Plantago elongata
TTCTTTATCTTCTTAAGCTCTCAGCTTATTCTCGTGGCATTTATGTTTGGAAACACATGCAAGACAACATTCGAGGCAATCATCTTCTTATTTGTGATGCATCCATTTGATGTTGGTGACCGTGTTGAAGTTGAAGGTGTCCAGGTTAGTTTCGTTACAAACCAGCAGGTCGTGTTCTATATATAGTATGATTTTCTCACTGTAGAACATCTCTACTAACCTGACCAGTTCATTCAATATGTCAGATGGTGGTTGAAGAGATGAATATTCTAACAACGGTTTTCCTGAAGTTTGATAACAACAAGATCTATTATCCAAACAGTGTACTAGCCACAAAGCCCATCAACAATTACTATCGTAGCCCTGATATGGGCGATGCAGTTGATTTCGCAATTCTCATTTCAACTCCTGTTGAGAAGATAACTTTAATGAGGGAAAGAATCACAAGGTATGCTACTATATCAGGCACTGTCCACTTACATAGCCATCTCATTGAACTATATCAGGCCTAAATTCATGTTTTCATACATTTTTACTATCAGGCATCAGCAGCCTTTTCGGTATAGGCACTCACTATATATTAGCTTGTGACAGGCTTTCAATTCCTTGTCATCATTTTGTACTCATTCTTGTGAACTTACAGTTATTGCATCGACAAGAGTGACCACTGGTACCCAGATCCAATGATAGTGATGAGGGACATGGAGGACATGAACCGGTTGAAGTGGTCCGTGTGGCTCACACACACGATCAATTTCCAGGACATGGGCGAGAGATTTCTAAGGAGATCTCTTCTGGTTGAGGAAATGATCAAGATTTTCAGAGAGCTAGATATGGAATACCGCCTGCTGCCACTGGATGTGAATGTTCGTAACATGCCACCAGCACACTCTAATAGGCATCCTTCCAGTTGGAGTGTTGGTCCTGCTTTGTGATTTCTCCAGACCATATGATGTGTTCTAAAAGTTGGCAGCAGTCGTCTTTCTTATAGACCACCACCCTTTTGACTTCCCAGTCGAGTTGAGGTGGATACGAAATCTAAGAAGTCGCAAAGACTAAGAGATGGATTTGATTCATTTTGTAATTTTTCTGTACTTTCTGGGAGTTTCGATTTGTTCTGATGGGAACATTCTGAATAAAGACTTCTATCGAAGAGTAGCAGCTGCTGTGTTGCATCTGACATGTTGATTGTTCGGTAGCTTCCATATATATAGAAGTTGTGGAGTGCAATTCTGAGCTTTGGACTTTTTTGTCCCCCCAAGACTTCAATTGTTGTGGAGTGAAATTCTAAGTTCTAACTTGGTGTAACTCAAGAAATGCAATACTGAAGTGATGTTTATCTAGGCAAGCCGAGCCGAGTATCTCATTCATTGAGTTTGGCACGAGTTGTAATCGAGCCCGAGCTTATCTTGACTTGACTTGTTAACGAAACAAGCTAATATAGAGTTTGGGGCTAATTTAGAGCTTATCTAATGAGTATGGCTATGCTTACGGGCCGTAAAATAGGACCAACCCATTGATATATGCAGAGGAGTAGACCAAGCTAGTCCATTAACCCAATAAAATCGGATGGGCCAGATTGAGATTCTAGTTACTCTGGTAGCAATACGCGACGAGTCGACGAAGTGCGGTTCATTGTCGTGTTAAATTAGAACTCCAATGACCAAACAAAGAAAACATCACAGCTGTGATTGTGATTCTTCGGTGTGCGCCGAATAATATAACACTAGACCAATTAACTATTTTGAAGACACGTATGGCGTATCAATTTAAACTAGCTCTATCATGTTCACGAGTGACCAACTTTTATTATGAAACTATAAAACTCCCAACTGAGTCCCATAAAAAACGATCTCTATCTAAAACCAAACCATGTTACCAATAAAATCATTTATATTATGAAGTAAAATGTATATGTTATTAATAAAATAAATATTATTGCAATACAAAACTATAACATTGTAAACAATGATGTTTTGATTGATAACATCGATGATTTTCTTAATAATATAGGTTCGTCTCTAAATAAAGGATTCTCAATCAATTAATTTAAATTTTATTGGCTATATAAACACTAATCAATTGAGTTAGATCGCATTAACTATATATAAACGTAAGTTAAAAATTCTTGCAATGTATGATGAATGTAACTATCTTCTAGATGTTAACTATCCTATTAAATTATTAACTATCAAATTTATTAGATATATTGAATATCGATGAAATAAAGTAATAGTTATTATGTTTATAATATAAAATTGGCGAACTAGTAAATTGGGAAGTGAACGTAAACTATCCGGTGAAGCTAGGTTTATGTGGTTTGGTACTCTGCTTTTCCCGAATGTTGAAACCAAATCATCCAGCTACCGTGAAACCATTAGAAGGTTGCCATCTGTGAGCTCAACTTTCCATCAGGTCAATTCACTTCCCGTTTGTCTTCTCACTTCCCTCTGTCCGCACCACCGTCCTTTCTCTTCTCTTCTCTTCTCTTCTCTTCTTGTCTTGTCTTCACTCTCAAAAAACATCATCATCATCATCATCTTCTCCACACATTTATTCCAGTAAGCCAGTAACAATACTAATACCACTACAATACCACCACTACCATTTCGTAACCTCTATTCAAATCAAACATGCCCTCAGCCCCTTCACCTCCCAAAGACGTCAAGATTACCATCAACGGCCATGACTCTGCTACACAAAACGGCAATGAAATTGCACCGGTTAATCCTATTTGGAAAGACGCAAGTTACGATTTCACTAATGACCCAGTTATGAAAGCAGCTCAAAACTCCAAGGACTTCGACTTTACTACTGATTCACCTCCATTGACCAAAATACCTGAGAGTCCGACCATTACTCGCCGGGTTTCCTTTCACGAACCGGAGCGGTCCAATGCCGAGCCGGATGAGGTTGTCGTTTGCTCTTCCAACGGCTCCTTTCGGAGGAAATCGAGTTTTCTGCAAACGAGGACGAAGTCGAGGCTTATTGATCCACCGGAAGAGAACAATTCCAAGGCCCAGAATACTCCCAGGATGGCAAAATCGCAGCTTTTGGGGAAAAGTGAAATCGACGAGGATGATCCGTTTCTAGAAGAGGATTTGCCTGAGTATTATAAGAAAATGAGGTTCAGTGTGCTTTCTGTTATTCAGTTGCTTAGTTTGATTTTGATTATCGGGGCTTTAGTTTGTAGTTTGACTGTTAATGTGCTTAAGAATAAGACTCTTTTTGGGATGGAGTTGTGGAAATGGGAGCTTATGGTGTTGGTTTTGATTTCTGGGAGGTTGGTGTCTGGTTGGATGATTAGGATTGTGGTTTTCTTTATCGAAAGGAACTTTTTATTGCGGAAACGTGTTTTGTATTTCGTGTATGGGTTGAGGAATGCCGTGCAGAATTGCATATGGTTAGCATTGGTTTTGATTGCTTGGCAGGCTATATTTAATCAGAAGGTGGATAGAGTCACGAATAAGCGGATCTTGCCGTATGTGACCAAGATTTGGGTGTGTTTGTTGGTGGGCACTGTGGTTTGGTTGCTGAAGACCTTGTTTCTTAAGGTTTTAGCATCTACGTTTCATGTGAGTGCGTATTTTGATCGGATTCAGGAGGCGTTGTTTAATCAGTATGTGATTGAGACGCTTTCTGGGCCTCCGTTGGTTGAGATTCGACAGGAGATGGAAGAGGAGGAGAGAGCGGTGGCTGAGTTGGAGAAGTTTCAGAGTGCCGGTGTGACTGTACCGGCTGATATTAAGGCCAATGTGTTAGCGAAAAGTGGGAGGATTATAGGGACGACGCCCAGGAAGAGTGCCTTTTCTGGGGGTGCTAAGAGTCCGGCATTTTCTAGGGTTAGTAGTTCGAAGAGGGAAGAGGGGAATGGTATCTCGATCGATCATTTGCATAGGCTGAATCAGAAGAATATTTCTGCGTGGAATATGAAGAGGTTGATGAATATTGTGAGGAATGGAGCAATCTCAACCCTGGATGAGAAGATTCAGGGTTCCACTAATGATGATGAGGCTATGGTGCAGATCACAAGCGAGAACCAGGCTAAAGCTGCTGCCAGGAACATCTTTGTCAACGTAGCCAAACCAGGATCCAAGTAAATTTCATTCCATAAAGACACATTTAGTTTCTAAATGCCTTTTTTTGTCAATTTGATATTTATATTTGTTATTCTTTTGTTAGATTTCCCAAGTTTTTGGATTGGGTCATGTAACTCATAAGCTTAGTTTTTACTATAGAGTTATTTGAGCAATTTGTGCTATTCTAACATTTTGTCAGCCTCCTACAACTTGTCAGATGGATCCGGCTACCTTGGTTTTGTTTATTAATTCAAATTAATGTATTTATATTTGACTATATTCAGGTATATTTATGAAGACGACTTGTTGCGTTTTATGCGAGATGATGAGGTTTCAAAGACTATGCGCCTCTTTGAAGGGATAACTGACCAAAAAGGAATCAGCAAGCGAGCCCTTAAAAATTGGGTGGTAAGACTGCTAGATTCAAAGATATGTGTTGTTGTGCTACCTTACCTGCAAAAGATTCTGGCTCGCTGTATATGCGGTGGTGCATATATTGGTAGTCTTCCTCACACCACACTAAAATGACATAATAAAGTCAGGACAAGCTAAGATGGCATCTATTCCCTGTAGAATCCTTTATCCCGTTATAAAGTTTTTTGACTTTATTATTTATATTCGTAGAATTGGTTTTTACTTCAATAATAGTTAGGTCCTATACTTTCTCGGGAACACTGGATCCGTGTTGTGCAACTTCTGTAAATCACTCGGAACAAAAGAAATATGGTGGCGGGATTCATGAAATGAGCTCTTAGAAACAAACACTTGTTTATAGAACCAACACCTGAGAAGAAACATATAGTACAAGCTACAAAGTAAGATATGAAGTTATCACCTGGAGGCTGGAGGAATAATTAATCTATTTGTGGTCTATGGCCAATTGGCATGTGCTCTGTTGCTTTTCAAGTACTTGCTGAGATTTATATTGCTATATCTTCTGAAAGTCAATTTCTGGTACACCAGAGTACCGTTCAGTCAACCAATTAATTATGCTGAGTGGTCTTGAAATTAAAGCATTTGACTACATGCTAAACAAGATCTTGATAATTGATATTGTTTCTTCGACTTGGTCGTTTTAGATTTCCATTAATTTACTTACTCCCATTTAGCTGTCCAAGTCATTAAACTATGGAGTGCTTAACTGGATTAGTGAACGTTTTGACCTGAGTTGCATCGTTTTTGGATGCCATTGTCCTCCTTGTTATTGTTTTGTGGACCTAAAACAACAATCTGGCTTTCTGTAGGTAAATACATTTAGAGAACGGAGAGCTCTTGCATTGTCACTAAATGATACAAAAACTGCTGTTAACAAGCTGCACCAAATGCTCAATGTGTTGGTGGGAATTCTCATTGTTGCCATCTGGCTTCTCATACTCAGAGTTGCTACAACACAATTCTTTATCTTCTTGAGCTCCCAACTTCTTCTCGTGGCATTTATGTTTGGAAACACATGCAAGACAACATTCGAGGCGATCGTCTTTTTATTTGTGATGCACCCATTTGATGTCGGTGACCGTATTGAAGTTGACGGTATCCATGTTAGTTTGCTTACAAATCTGTGTTGGTTTTCATTAATTTCCTTACGTAGCACGTCTCTATTAACATGACTAAATTCGATTCTTTTACTATGTTAGATGGTGGTTGAAGAGATGAATATTCTGACCACGATTTTTCTGAAGTTTGATAACCACAAGATCTATTATCCAAACAGTGTACTAGCCACAAAGCCCATCTACAATTATTACCGGAGCCCTGATATGGGTGATGCAATTGATTTTGCCATTCACATTTCAACTCCTGCTGAGAAGATAAGCATAATGAAGGAGAGAATCACAAGGTATGCCACTATATCAGCCCCACTTCTCCTGATGATGTACATTGGCCAGCACAAGCAACTATCTCCTTTAACAAACCTTGAACAAAATTATAGCATCTATGCCTTTTCCGTATTTTTATCCTTTTTTTCCCTTATATCTAAACCCCGGTGATGTTTTATACATAAGGAATTACTTTCACCGGGCATTTTTTGTATACGTTTATTTCACTGTAGGTTTAGGCAACTATTTTCCGGCTGTAGGTTAGTATAGCTTATGGCAGGAGGTTTCCCTTATTATCTGTTTAATGTTGCTTGTGAACCTGCAGTTATATCATCAACAAGAGTGACCACTGGCACTCGGATCCAATGGTAGTGATGAGGGATATGGAGGACATGAACCGGCTGAAATGGTCCGTGTGGATTACACACAAGATCAACTTCCAGGACATGGGGGAGAGATATTTAAGGAGATCTCTTCTTGTGGAGGAAATGGTCAAAATTTTCAGAGAACTTGATATAGAATACCGCCTGCTGCCAGTGGATGTCAATGTGCGCAACATGCCACCAATACACTCGAAAAGGCTTCCTTCCAACTGGAATGTTGGTGCTGCTTTGTGATTTGTCCAGTCCTTTTCAAAGGGAGTTAAACATACCGGGCAAGCTTGACGTTCTTGACGACATAGCTGGATTGTTGACCTTCTCATTCTGTGGTTTTGTACATATACATCCCGAGTAATCCCAACCAGTACTTTCTTATTCCAAGTCCTAAATTTAGTAATTTTTCTGTACATCTTTGGCCTTCGGATTATTGCTAATTGGAACTTCTGAATGATAAGCCAAACAGTAACAAATTGTTTCAAGTTGCAACTGTGCTGCGTCGAAATATGGTCTAGCTAGCTGTAGCACAGGTGCGTGTGTGACACCTCTTCCACTTGCCTTATGTTCCTCTATTGCAATTGTTGTGGAGCTAAATTCTGAGCACTAATTTGCTGATACTGAAGAAATATAATGATTGTTCTTCTCCATCTGGAAGTACCATGTATGCTAGAGATTTGACTTGGGTTTTTAGTCATAATAGTTATTAATCTCGAATATAGCCTGGCCCATGAATTGGGACAGTGGATGGGATGACTGCTAACTTAAACTGCTATCCCGTAAAATACTCCCACAAACCCGGTTGTGTAAAGGATAATAAGCCTTCAAAGTTCTAATAGTGTATAAGGCCCCGGATGTGATGACAGCTGACTTAAACTGTTATCCCGTAAAATACTTCCGCGAACCCGGTTGTGTAAATGATAATAAGCCTTCAAAGTTCTAATAGCCCATAAGGTCCCTTTACAGTAAGAAAACTCTCAAAAAGCAGGCAAGGGACAAAGCCTGAGTTATGTGAATATAATGTAAAGCTGTAGCTAAAAGACCAAATGAGCTGCAGCTAAATACCAAGTAATCTCAAAGACAGAAATTGGATTGGATCTGGGTAGCTTGTTTTGAAACTGTTTAATGGAACTTATTGCAGCTAGAATACCAAATAAGCTGAGGAGGAAAATGAATGGGCATGCTAATCTTCTCTGTATCATTCCAATTTTATTGGATGCCCATGCTAATCTGCTATGTATCATTCCAATTTTATCAAAATGCCCCAGAAGGGACAAGCATGCAATGTAGTGTGGTTATATATATAGTTGCAAAAAGTGTTGTAAATTTATGACGTGGGAGTTTAGAGAGATTTAAGTGGGCTGGACTTTGACTAGTCGACTTAAAGGTGGCCCAAAACCTTTTTTCGTTCAGGTAGATGTTTAACAGTTTAAAGGATGGTGACATGGTGATTACATGAAGTTGACCATTTAACATCTTCATAGTGGATGTGATATTACACTTCAAGCAAGATTGATATGATTTTCATTCTATTTAGATTACTTAGACAGGTTATGTATGGCCCGAGTTGTTTATACCCTTATGTGTAAGGAAACATACCATGGATGTAAAAAAAAAACATCGGTGGAATATCCGCCGCAAAATATGAATTTCACCGTCTTGACAGGATTAGTCGTATTCTAGGTCACATAATTCTTTGACCAAGGTCATCGAATTGCATCCTGAGTTTACTCTCACACTTTGAAATCTCAATCTCATTCTATGGCATTTTAATTTTCATAATTCACAAAATATAAGAGACTAATTCTTTAATTACAAATATTGAAGGTAAATATCAAAGTTTTCTACCATCGAGAAATGATTTATGTCATATTCTGTTAAAGTCTAGATAATGCAAATATTTGTATTCACAAAAAAATTAATAGTCAAGTGATTTATGTCAAATTCCATTTTCGAATTTCGCTATATGTGATATAGGTTGTACTCGCACACAAGGCAGATACCTGCAATAAATAAATTTTATAAAATAGAGATAAGGAAATCCAACCTTTGTGAATGGCTCAAAATAGAACACAGCAACACAACATGACATTGAGAAACAATATTTCACTTTTTGTTTGTGTATTCATCGTCTTCCACAATCACATCACTGCAGAACAAGAAGCTCAATTGCAATGGTTGTTACACCAGTCAAAGTGTAAGGATCTCCAATGTCAACCGCAGTGTCGAGGGTTCTCGCCTGTCTCCTCGAAAAAGATGTTCCTTTTCAGCTACTCCCGGTCAACATGACCAAAGGAGAGCATAAGAAACCGGATTACCTCAAAATTCAGGTCCAAATTTACTCCATTTTTTGTACAAGTTGCTTAAATTATGTTGGTTCCAGTTAAGATTGTAGCTGCAAGAATTGTTAGTAACAAGAGTAATCGAACAGTACAGAGAAGAAACTCTATCACACTTACTGTAGGTTGATCACAAACCAGATCAAAAACAGGAAACAATGAATTCAGATTTAATCTTGGATGAATCAGCAGTGAGACCACTTCCCTTAAGCTAAATTTGTCCGCCTGTAGTAAGCTTCAGGCCTTCCTCGAACAATTAGCTCCCAAGGTACAGTGCCCAATCTCAGCAATCGCTGAAAGCTCAGCAGCAGAAGCTCTATCGAACTTCAATGGTGAAGAACACACGAATATCCAAAGTGCAGAAAGAAAACAGAGAAGAGAAGGGAAGGAGAATTTCTGGTGTGTTCAAACAAGTGAGGACTGACAAGTGAGGACTGGGGGTATATATAGCTGAGAAAAATCGTAACAGCTAGATTAGAGAAAAGCCAAATTTTGTAACTAATGTTTTAATTCTCACATTAACGTCAACAGTAATGAGGATGTTTAATTTCAACCTCTTCTCATTTAAGAGGAACAATCTGGAAGATTAGATGGAAGGCAAAAGTTTTGCTCCATGAAAAATTGCAGTAAAAAGAAATGTTTGAATATTTTTAGTTCAAATTTCTCCCCCTCTGCGCGCGTAGGAAGTTTTCCATAACCACAACACACACTTGTAAACTAGAGTAAACACAAGAGTACATTTATACCACTCTTTCCTTCCATATGTTTTCAACGTGGGACAATTGCAAAAGGCAAGTCCCAACTAGCTCACTTTAAGCCAATTTATCATTCACACCTAGAATTCGTTACCTCACGTATCTTATACCGTTACGAAGCTTACGTATCCCACTTCACAACGAGCTAAATAACACGCAAAATCGATCAATGGAACATAGATAATTAGTTGCTCAAAGTTACCCACTTAACACTTTATAATACATAACATTTTTGGCTCTCTTTTGGTTGCCTCTTGCAACCACACTTAGTTGCCTCTTGCAACCAATTCCCCAACAATCCCCCACATGAATGAGACAATTGGCTGGTAAATGAAATGCAGCCTAACAATGTAAATTTGTGAGTTCTTCGAGAAAAACGTTGCATCGGGAAAGGTGGTTGTTAGCCTTGAACCTTCCCTAGTGAAATATCATTGGATACACTTGCCAACAAGTGGACGCGATGCCTTGAACTTTTCGGCTTTTTGTGTGTAACAAGACAATGATATACACACAATGATTTCACCTACACCAAATAGGTCCTTTCGTTGTTGTCCGTTTTGGCCCTGGACTACCTTGAAAAATTTCATCGAACGCTGTAGAGATTTAGCCCTACTAATCATCTCATCGAAGCGGCCCCTTCACGTTCGACATAGGTTATCTCTTATTAGAAGTATCCTGTCATACCTCCATGTTATCAACTCAATGTGTAAGGATCATTAAAATCTTTTGATTATCCTCCTCTGTACAAGTCTATCACTCTATCATCATAGGAATAGGTAGGAAACTTAGTTTCCCGAGTGCTTTGGTCGATCCCCCCACAATTAAGTTGTCCCTTTGACTTGCAAATTGGGGTTTACAGATCAAGTAAGGTTTCTATCATGGGCGGTAATCATTTGGTGGGCTTTAATCCCATTCCCCTCGATGATTCCTTTACACGGTCTCTCGTAAGACCTTTAGTTAATGGGTCCGCAATGTTATCTTTGAATCTCAAAAACTCCAAAGCTATAACTCCCGTTTTTAATAATTTATTCACGAATTAATGTCTCATGTGAATATGTGGAGACTTCCCATTATACAAATTATTCCTTGCTCGTCTAATAGCAGACATATTGTCACAGTTCAAACTAATTGGAGGCATAGGTTTTGACCACATAGGAGTGTCTTCCAAGAAACTTCATAACCAATCGGCCTCTTATGCTGCAAGATCCAATACTATGAACTCAAACTCCATAGTCGATCTTGTAATGCATGTTTGTTTGCAAGATTTCTAGGAAATCGCTGCTCCACCGATTGTGAAGATATACGCACTCGTGGATTTCACAGTCGAGGAACCCGTAATCCAATTCACATCACAATACCCTTCTAGTACATCTGGATATCTCGTAAAATGCAACCCATAGTTAGCCGCCCCCCTTAGATATCTAATGACTCTAACTACTGATTTCCAATGTTCATGAGGTATTAGACTGCCTATGAACCTAGAATACTCAAGTTGTCCTACACTTTCTTTCCTATTCTTGCAGAGCTTTGACACCACCTCCATAGGAGTTCTGACA
>JAYMSP010006858.1:0-10919 GCA_036897095.1 Plantago elongata
GGGGGTTGGTTCCAAAAAATACTACTACTTGAAAAGGATTTTTTTAAAGAAAATATTTTTTAGAGTTTGTCAGTAATCTGCTGACATGCACAAAGTCAGAAAATCTTATTGCAGTGCCTAGCTGCTCTAAAGCCCTTGAGGTAAAGATTGGCCTAGACAAACAAAGACTTCACGATTACAATATTAAATGTACCCTAGAACTTTCGTCAAAGACGGGTGCCACAGTCAGACACACGAGTATGTATACATAACAGATTAATATGAACTGAGCGCACATAGAGTTTAAGAGTGACTAAAGCACAAGTGGACATTCAAACAGGTAGGATAGAAGTAGTTCCGAGGTACATTTACAAGTAGAAGACTGCCAATAAACTCTCAACAAAAGCAGTAATACAATGTTTGTTTCAATTATATCAAGTCTTCAACACATGACAGAAACAAAGGCCGAACAAATTTTAATCTTTTGCACAGAATGATTAAACAATAAATCCCTAGTTTATTTACATCTCAAAGCTAGGCTAACAGCCCTAAAACTTATGATTTAGATCCTTGTCCTAGTTAACCATTCAATAAGCATAAATCCATAGCCTGCGAACCAGGACCAAAAAAGAAAAAAAGAAAAAAGAAGCAGAGTAAACACATAATTAACATTGCAGATCACAGAAATGAAGTGCTGAGACATACTGGATACCTCTGAATAATACAAAGGTCATCATTTTTCCTTCTTTTCTGCTCCAGTTCAAGCTCTTCGTCAAGCATAAATGCGCTTGTGAAATCTTCAGACGAATCATCCAGATTCTGGCCACAATGATTTGATAAAACATGTCCCTTTTCTCTGCAATTTCCATGGATCGCTATCTTCACAGAATCAGCCCCTTCTGTGATAGCATGGAAATTCAAGCCATCATCAAACGCAGCTCTCTTATTTCCACTAACAGGGTGAAACTGTGAATTCCAACCCTATACCCAAAATTTCATACCCCAAAGTAAATTTTTGAATTTCAACACCCAAAGAACCCTTACCTGTGTTCTGCTCAGTGTAACTATAGCTGTTTTCGCTGATTGATTCTTTCACCGGCATCTGGGGTTCAACAGAGGACCCATTTGACAAAGGAACTTCCACAATGCTGCCAGAAGCAACTACATTGACAACATTCTTCAAGGTCCTCGAATGCAGTGAGGATGGTTTATTGGGTGCAGAATCACAAATATACTTTGACCAATCACCACGTCTCCTTATCTTCTCACCCTGTGGAGATTGAATAAAATATCATGAGCAACGATATAGCAAACAACAGAAAAGTCCAACTGGAAAGAGAAGACAAAAAATAATATAGACATACATAGAAGTTTGTGTCATAATTAGGAAAGATAACTAGATTGCAATTTGAAAGATAAACATTCACTCTACCATCACTTCAACTATCTTTGAAGCCAGCAACGAATCCAGAATGAATGGTATATCTCTGCACAAACGTTTGACCTGCAACCAAGAAATAAGACTAGGTTTACTATTGACTAATAATGGAATAAATTGAGCAAATCAAGCTACTGAGTTCTGTATTAGTTGCAGTAAAATATATAGTAACATAATTGTTTAAACCAGGAGGCTCTGGGACATCGAGAATTCCTCATAATGTGTCACTCGAGACCAATAACATTGTCAAATGAAGTATGTCCAAATATTCACAAACTACATAAAAGCTCTCTTTATATATTACCCTTCTAAAGTCAGCAATATCTGATATGGCAACCCAACCTTGTTCATCCATCAAGGCAATCAAGTGTTTATCGTTCGGAAGATTTTCATCACTGCAAAATTAATAAGCATACAATCATCATGAAGTGCTGAAGTCATCTATTACTAGATAGAAATGTTGCACGTAATCACTCCCTACTTATACAAAGTTACAGGTACCCGAAACATAAATTAGAAGCTTAGTGAAGTGCATTTCTCCAGGGGACTGGACAGGTGCTGAAAGCTCAAGTGTGCTGTGTTTTCACAAAGAGATGTGACACTGTTTCATGTCTAACATCTGTGTACAACATATTCACCTGAAATAATAGTCAATTTGCCTTACAAGGCTAGTCCTCAATGCCACTAATTGTGGTGATGGTGGTAGTGGTGCTATGGGAACTCCGTTACTTGAAGGATAAGGCATTGGGGGGTAGTGTACTCTAACAGGACCAAGGGGGCCAATATAAAAATATATAGCGCCAGGACGAGGACCTGCATTATAGATAATGTTGTCGGGAGATAAATAAGCTACAACACACAAAAATAAAATTTTAAAAGGACGAAAAGAGGAAATGTGAGGGAATAGGGTGGCCAAAAGGCATATATACCCTTCACTATCAGCTTCACAAAAACTAAACTCAAGTACCTGGGAAGTTAGGTTTCTCAAATCCATTTGGGCCAAAAATTACAGGCCTTAAGAAAGGTCTTGGACCCATAGTATGCTGCATGTGAAAGTTACTCTCAGCAGTAACTGGCTGCTGATTGTTACCAGGAGGATTCGTCTGGAAACCTTGTTCTCTAGCATTTGGCGTTCTTCCAGTCAAACCGGGATCATGGGGACCCAAACCAGCATGAGGTGGAGCCTGAAACCCCCCATTTACAGAGGGAGCAATAGCTTGTGCATCACTACCAGAATTTAGCAGAGTGTTAACAGTTGGGAAAGGTATGGGTGGCAATGGAAAACCATATCCAGGAGCCGGAACCATAGCATGGAAAGGCACTGGATGGGGTTGTGGGTGATAGGGCAAACATACAGGGTATGGGGGCCCAACATTTGCTGCATGCTTAGACCCAGCTTTGGGTTGATGAGTGTTGTTGGACTTGCGAGCAGATCTAGCATTACCCCGTCCATGGAACTTCTGCTGCTCAGCTTTAACCTAGAACATGGAGAAAATTGTTTCAGACAAGCATCATGTTTTCTCCTTAGTAGAAGATTTTCAGCTAATTGGCAGAAACCTCGAGAAGCACAAGATTAGCCAAGCAGCAATTACATGATCAACATTCATTTGAAACTTCCAGAATCATGATACTGTGTTTTGTAAAGACGATTACAACACCATAATGTAAAAATAAAAAGATATTAGTATCTAAAAAGACCTTCTCGGGCTAGCTAATACAGCATACACAAGGCTGGCTTCATTTATCGATTGCCACGTTTGTTGTGCATGAGATTACAACTTTTCCTAAGTCTTGTCCGTGCAATCATTTGTAAACTGAAGTCAATTACCAAATTACTGGAGGAATCTCTAATTTTGACTTCCACACAGAGACTATGTTGAATACAGTAAGTCTTCTTTTCTTTCCCCTCTCAATCATCGGATACATAGTTACATACACAAACTCGAATTAAACTATTATGCAAAAAATAAGAGGAACTTAAAAACCTAAATAAGCAGAACACTGACAAATGAGAATGTAGCTGACATAGCCGGAGAAACGGAAACTATTAAATTTAAACCTGCACAGAAATAAACACAAAGTCGAAACAATCTATTACGTAAACAACGATACGAACTCAAAACCTAACACATAACACTACCTAAATAACCAGAATACTGAAAATAAAAAACAGAAAAATGGTCAAATTAAACGATCAAATCAAACCTACACAGAAATCGACATAAAAAATCACTCACCGGCGAAGAAACCTTCGCACCGCCACCGTTAACAGTAGCCTCCTTCTGATTCGACTTAACCGAGCCGAAATCGGCAGCGGCATTGCTCTTCGACCGCTGTTTGACGTCAGATAGCGCCGGCCAGGAGTAGGAATCAGCGCCTTCCATCGCCGTCGGTGCGGCCGCGGAAGTCTTCCAAGGCGACCTCGGCGGAGCACCGACAACGACCTCGTTGTGATTCTCGAGCTGATCACCACCAGAAGATACTCCAAGCTTCTCTCCCATAGGTGGAATTGATCGGCGAGATGAACGTAAATTGATGTTTTCCGGTGAAGTGTGATTAGGGTGGCGGGAAGAAGAGCAGGAAAGAGAATAGACTAGGGTTGTTGGACACTTCTGTATTTCTATTCTCCCTGATACTGTTGAGTGTTGACCCCATTTTTAGTGGGGAATCTGTTTTTTCTCAATTTGGAGCACACGTGTGCGTATCCTGTTGGTTGGTTGTATAGTATGAGTATCGCAAGTTCGGAGTGGCGTTGATTTTATTTTAATTATGAGCGTTCGCATACGGTATAATTTAGTTGTAAGATACATATTCAAGAAAAGTGGTGTTCGGAGAGCGAAATTAAACAAATGAAGACATACACTTAGGAATGACAATGGGCCGGGCCTTTAGTCCTAACCGGGTTGAATGGGCCAAATTACCATTCCTACATGCACTTTTACATATTATACGGAAGCTACATTCACATACATCATTCGATTAAATTTTAAGAAGACTGAATATATATTTTCGGATTCTTTTAAACTAATTATATTGCCACGATGCAATTGTTACTCACAACTATGTAGGATAAATATTGGATATGCTCCGGTCTCGACTACCTACGACAGAGCTTTGTCAAAGTTGCGATGAATGCAGTAGATCATTAGCATATCTTCCTTTTTCTTATTTTTTACGTTTTCGTAATCATTTTTTGTCCATTCATTATTTATATTTATTTATTTTGATTTTATAAATTTTTCTTTTTCTTTTTTTTTAATCTTTTTTAAATCATTAAAGGGTATTATGGTCATTCAAACTTGTTAGACCATGAGTATTTCATGTAGTTCCGAGTGTATATATAATTTAGCATGCTTAGGGGCCTTTATGTGATTTTTTCAATTAAGTATTTAAGACATTGGACGAATTATGATAGATTTTACCTATTTGAATAGTGCTATCTGCGTACAGAGAACTTCATACATTACAATTAGTGTGCAGTTTTATGTGAAAATTTAAAGTAATAATATACATTAATATGTAAAAGGTGGAAATGTGTGTACTTTAATGATAAATTGTGTCACTTATGTGTAAAATTAAAAGTATTTATTATTTATTAGGATGGATTAGTTTTCTTTTTTCAAAATGTGAAGTTTTGTAGGACACTCGAATATGTTAGATGTACGATATTTTGTTGGAGGGAGTATGAAATTGAAATTGTAAAATAATAAAAATCATGCATTTGAGAATTTGATATTTTTAAAGGTTTAGGGTTGTTTGCCGGAGTAGTCATTTTCCCACTCAATTGAATATTTTATACATAAAAAATTCAATTTTAATTGAAAAAGACCACTCAAATTATATCCCAATTAATCCCATAATAATTTAAATTTGTTTATTATGATTTATCATTTTCCACCACAAAGGACCAATAAAAGTGAATAGCTCCATTTGACAATGAAAGAACATCCTCTGGCCTGGCTAAGCACAATATGGAGGATAGGCATCTTGAATGGGAGAATAACAAATGAACTTTAACATCAAGCACAAGAACATGACTTTATGAGTGTAAGTACCATTGAAACTACAACATTTAACAGATTTACAGGCAAAACAAATTAAATCCCATACAGAAATATAAAACCAATGACAGAAACAGACTACATGGCCTCAGGGGATGAGGGTGCCCTGGAAATGAGTAGTTTTTAATTCGAAGATTCCGCAACATCAGTACTCCACACAGTTTGGCTACTTCCAGAGACAGCGATACTTGTACGAGATGATGAATCCATATGGGCTGATGATGTAGAAGATTTGAACACAGGCATCATTAGTGGAATATCAGGCAATGGAGCTTCACCTTCAAGCACACGAGCTGCTTCCTTGATTGAAGGTCGTGAGTTGCAGTTCGGATGGGCGCACCAGAGACCTACAGTCATTAACCGAACCAATTCCCGCCAGTCGTAGTCAGAACCTAGTTTAGGATCAGCTCCCTCATGAAGATTTCCCGTTCCATGTAATCTCCATGCCCATTCAACCAGCTTCACGCAGCTTTCTCTGTCAGCCCTGTATATGGCTCTCCTTCCAGAAGCTATCTCCAGTGCCACCACACCGAAACTGTACACGTCTGATTCCTTGCTAGCCTCGGATGTGTCCAAAAATAACTCGGGAGCCATGTACCCAGAGTACCAGCCGGGACGGTCAAATCATATCCCTTTTCGTGATCAACCAGCCGAGCGAGTCCAAAATCTCCTAGCTTGGCGTTGAACTCAGCGTCTAACATGATATTGCTTGACTTAATATCCCTGTGGAGTACGCACTGTTTCCACGATTCGTGTAGATAGAGCAATGCAGAAGCCAAATCCTTTGCAATCTTGAACCTGGTTTTCCATTCCAACATGCTCTTACCTTTAAAAAGATGGAAATCCAAGCTCCCATTGGGCATAAACTCGTAAACAAGGAGAAGTTGTTGTGTTCTCTCATGGCACCATCCAAGGAGTTGTACCAAATTTTTGTGCCTCAACGAGCTTATAATCTTCACTTCTGCCACATATCCCTTAGTTCCCTCCTCAGAATTACTACAGATTCTCTTCACTGCAACGACCGAATTTTCATTGACTAAGCCTTTGTAGACACTGCCATACCCTCCCACTCCGCATATATTCTCTTGTGCAAAATTGTTGGTTGCCTCCTTGAGAGCATCATATGCAAACTCCATGGGAGCTTCACCTTGACGAAATTGATTCAAAATCACTGAGAGTGCAGAGGGCTCACCAACTCCTCTCTCAATTCTTTTGCCCTTGCTCCTCAAACAACGGTAGAAATAGATAAACAACCCGATTGCCAAAACTAACATAGCAGATCCAACCAATACGTGTACTATAATTAGCCGAGTACGTGCAGTCTTGCCGCGGGTAGCTATGTTGACTAGCTGGATAGCTGGTGGAGTGGCTTCTGGAGCTGTTTTAGTATCATTTGGCAGATCAGTGGAGCGAAATCTCCAGGATCGAATGGTGAATTGTGCTGCAAGTTCTCCTGTTGCTGCTGAGAAGCCGAAGTTGACGAATTCCGGTAGGTATTTGTATTTCTTCCAATCAACTATGAAAGATATACTGTCGTTGAACCAGTCACCGTCTTTGAAATTTGTGAAGATTACACTCAAATTTGTAGAATTTGAATCATAGCTAATCCAAGCATGATGTGTCTTAACATCCGCAACAGTATCAGCACGCCACCAAGTTTTATTGGCAACAGAAGACATTGAACTGATATCAATACCAACATGCTCAGATGGAGGATCAAACTCGGGATTGTCGTATACATCAAACTCAACTGCAACAAAAGGGTAGTCTCTAGAGGACTGATACTGAGCACCATTTGTTAGACCCAACGTTCTCCCATAGGAGGAATTCGGAGATGGAATGTTTGAATCATTCGGCACAAGAAAGAAGGCAAAACCATCCCCATACTGGCTTTGGTTAAGAGGATTAATGGAAAAAGAGAAGTCTGTTTCGAAATCAGTGAAGTTACCCGAGGGCCTATCCCAAAGATGGAGTGGTTGTGCATATGTTGCCCTGCCTACAGTACCATTCACGAGCACGGCTGCGTCTCTGATCTCGACGAGCTGGATAACACCATCACCATTAGCTGCATATGCTGATCCACTGTAGGAAATATTACGATCAGCGGATTGGAAGCTTTGGTAATCGAAAGACAAAGGAGTTGCATGGGGGATAATGATGATTACAAGGAAAACAAGGATGATGCTCATGATAACCATAATAGTATATTTCCTGAACATGGATTTGCCAAATGAAACTGTTCATACATTTATTTATTTATGATTTTAATGTGCTGAAGTCGTCGTGCAGGTCAACGGGTCTTGGTTTTTTGCAAATTGGAAATTGATGGACCCTAATAGATATAGGACCATTCATAATATACATAATTATTTTTTTTATAAATTAATTAGTTTAGGGGCTGATTGGCATGCGACTTATATGTACCGATTTAAATGCATGAATAGTGATCGAAATTATAGTGGGATTGTTAAAATTGTATTTGGTATAAAATTGTAATTGGATAGGGTATCATATATTTGTTATATACGTAGATAAAAATGTTGCTACTGTATAGATATTTCGATCTTCGGCATTTAAATGTCATAACAAACATAAAATTTCCGAGTAGCATACAAACGGACATTTAAATGCTACTCCAATCAGCCCCTACTTTTATATATATCAAATTTAAGGAAGGCATTTAGCTCAGTTGATTCGAATTGTCAATTATAAACCTAATGTACTGAAGTCGTCGCTCGGTTCATCAGGTCGTTCATTACAAGTTGAAAATTGATGGACCTGATTGAAATAGGCAACCACACCATTCATGTACCTAATTAAAGCAAGGCATTCAGCTCAGTTGCTTCGAATTGTCAATTATGAATTTAATTACTAGAGTCATCGCTCGACTCATTAGGTCTTGGTTTATACAAGTAGTTATCATTGAGAGACCCTCAAAAAAATAATAACAAGAAACCTGTGTTATAACTTATAATATTATGTTAATACATGACTCACTAAGTTGTATCATTATATTAATAGCACAGTACTCGTTAAATTACAATATTGTATTAACGCATGTCGAATCTCTTTTTGTAATACTTGGTTTCAAAATGTTTTTGGTTAAAAAAGTATTTTTCCTGGAACAAATTGTAAGAAAGAGAGTTGCAGTATATTATACACTTTGATTTGGGATATTAGGTTAGAACCCTAGGTTAGGGTTAGGGTTCATGTCAAATTCAGGAGATTTTAATGGTTAAGCCTAGAATATCGGATACGTTCGAGGTCACCTAGTTATCGACATCATCTTTTCTTTTTACTTTTCTTCTTCATTTTGATATTGATTTGTAATGTTTACACAAGCACAATTGGACTTTGTTTGTTTGTTGGTATAAGTAGTTTTACACAATTTATCTTCGTAATTGTTGAAAAAAAACCTTTCCGTGGATTATGGACTTTTTGGAGTACCTTAGTTTGTACATACTAGCATTCTTTAGAGAGTAACCTTTCGTAATTGAGCCAGATTATTGCAATGCATCGACTTACCTCTTATGTAAACAGACTACTTCGCATATTTTAAGCACTACACAGCTCTGGACTCTGGTATTCAAAGAAGACATGGATCCTTAGCCCTAGTAATATGGCTACTGCTCTTCATCAAAGCTTTCAATTAACTCCACATCACCATCACTGGAATCGGCAGAAGCATCACCGTCATGACAACTGAAGGCGGATGGAAAAGCATCAAGCTTTTTGTAAAAGGACTTCATATCTTCAACAGTGAACCAGTCCTTTTTCATCTACAAGGCATAAGGAAGAAAAGATTGGTTTTAAGAACGATGCACGGTCCTAGGTTGAGATTTTAATGTCAAGTGCAGAAGGAAAAAAGAAAAGAAACGGAACTCACTGAGTATGGATAGCCTCCAACACTGAAATCTTCAAGAGGATTCTGTAAGAATAGGTGCATAAAGTGCAGAACATAGTATCCACATTCATCCCCTTTTTCCTGCTGTGGCACCTGAAAAATGCATCATGTTTGTTACCAACTGGTGCATTAAAATCCTTGACATCATCGAGAATGGACACGAAGCATGTTACCTTTGGAATCAGGAGAGGAATTTTTTTAATTTCTTCTTTATTCCCTTGCCAACCCTCTGCCTTGTACAGGTCTAGCAAAAGCCTTGCAATTTTGATAGCAACACCAACTTAAACGTGTAAGCATACATGCCAAAACATCCAATAACATAGAGCAAGGGAGGAATGTAAAAAAAAAAACAAATTAATTATAAATATCTTGCAGAATACTGTCGGTTGACAAAAAAATCTACTCGGTACTTTAAAAGCTAAAGAACAAGATATCAGGTTTGCGAATTTATTTAAGTCTAACCCAGAAAAAAGCTTTGCAATTTGAAACTAAATGTATTTTGAGTGCAGAGTTTTTATTGATACGACGGGAATCCATGCAATAACAGTGAAAAGTTACAGAAAGGGGCTTTCATGGCAATTATTATAGTATCAGATAGTAAGCAAGATTGTCCAACTAACAAAACTGTACCTACGAATCAAAGGCTCTAGTCGTGTAGAACCTACTGCTTGTAATGAATCCAGCAACAGGGCACAAGGAGCATTAGCTTCTGACTGTAGGCTTGCACCCAAGTGACAGAATATCAGGAGACTCCAGTGTTGCCTACGGAATTTCAATTGTATTGCTTAAAACAACGTATAAATAAGAAACCATGCAGCTTTGTTTGTGTAATACTGTATTGCTTCCAAGTATCATACCAAATAACAATCGGAACCAGGATATACTTCTTTGAAGGTATGCCCTTCTTCTTGATCCAACCTAAGACCTTGGGCCTATTTATCTCTTTGGAATACATGTAAAACCAATGAGCGTCAAAGTATGCAAACAAGTTTAATTTGTCCTCAGAAAAGTCATCCCATAGATGCCTACATTATCTCAAATATATTCCATATCAGATAAAGAAATTATATATGGACGCCTCTTAAGAATTAACTGCAGTACATACATGAAGTAGTGCATGAATGTTCCAGAATCCAACATTCCCCGGCTTGTATTACTGCTTCCACGACCTCTCCTACGTTGCCCGCGAACATAGACTTGCTTAGGAGCAATGACTTCAGAATCAGATGACTCGTATTTGGTCTTACGTTTCCTCCTACGAACCCTTTGAGGTGCCTTAAAGCCTGGTCTTGAGCTTGCAGAAGATTTGCATTCTTTGGAGACTCCTTCCACAGATGCCTCTACATTTCACAATGTCAGTGGTAACAATCAGTGTTTAGTAAGCAAAGCAAGTGATAATCACATTGTAGTTTTTATTCATGATTAAGGGTTATGATGGCTGTCCAGGTAACAGGAACAGTAGCTATAATGCAAAATTTCAGATGACCTATTTTAGAGACAGGACATATTCAAAGTATACATGAGACAGTTACCCCCC
>JAYMSP010006859.1:0-10917 GCA_036897095.1 Plantago elongata
AATAGGGAAGGTAACTAGCTGCTGCACTAGCTGTTGAAAATGGGTGAATAGTATAGCCATTTGAGTTCTGCCCATTTAAATTGGCATCCAAACACAAAAATCACAATCAGCCATCCAAATGCCCATCAAAATTGGCATCCAAACAGCAATTAACTATTTTAAATCACATAGTCTTGACAAAATTACATTATATTGCAACAAAACTAACACAACAACATCTTCTTATGACTTATGACACAAAAATCTCATTATAAACACCCATAATCTTAGAAGTTAGAAGTCAAAAAGCTAACATAATTCAAGTCTCAGAAGCTGCTAATCCATCGGCGCCATTTAAAGCTGCTGTTGCGGTGGAGGATGACGGAGCCTGACGCAGCACGTGTTTGCAGTACCACTCCATCGGCACCGGAGTTTCGCATACCATCGGGTCAATTACCCATTGCCTTCCTGCTTGATCACACAAAACCTGTCGATTAAATTGTGCACTGGCATTAGAAATTTCACCCCCAAAATGCGCATTCAGAGCATTTTCGTTCTGCATTGGGTTCTGGTTCATCTTCTCCAATTGCATCCCTGATGAATCACCCAAAACCTGACGATTAAATTGAGGATTGCTGCCATGTGCAACTTGGCCCCCAAATTGTGCGTAGCAATCGATTTCGCTCTTCAACGGATTCTGCTGCTGATTGTAGCAATTGTTGCTCAGATAATTGTTAATTGGAACTGAGAAATTCTGCTGGTTCATCACCTGTTCATGTTTAACCAATGTGGAAGCAGATTGGTGGAAATAGTGTGTCTGATTCGACATGATCATCTTCAAGATTTGAACCCTGCCTCTGATAATTTCAGCCTTGTCCTTCAATTTACCTGCAAAATCCCTCAATTGCTCTTCTGATAGTGTATCAATGATTTCCTTAGGAGCCGGATACTTGGCCTCCGCGTTCTGTTTACGCTGTGCAGCAAGAGCTTCCTGGACTTTCCTTGTCCTGTCACGATAGAAATCCGACAGGCCGAACTTCTTGCAGCCTGAATCTTTATCTTTCGACTTGTAATTGTCGATGATCTGCCGGACCTCATCAGGGCACTTAGGCCAGACCTCAGGAGGACTGTCTGCAGCAGCGCCATTGTCCGGCTTCGGGCCATACATTATCATACACGCCTTCACGTCGCATAGTGTGGTGAGTTCGTGGATTTTCGTTATCAGACCATCTCTTCTTCGCTTGAATGCTTTGCTCCTTTTCCTCTCATTAGTCATCAGTTCCATCTTTAACTTTGCCCGCCCCATATCGATTATTGAAAGAATGATAATCTTCTTGATTATGTTCTATATATATATATATACAAGATTCTAAACCTAAGGTATAATAACATTAGGAATAACCCATACTTGTATTGGATCGGGCCTCACATTATTTTTACAAACTCATTATGAGATTATTAGCCCGAGCCCGCCCATATACTAGTTGCTTTAAAGAAGAAAAACTCAAAACCCTTAATTGCAATGTCATTACTTATCTTCACTGCCGCAACTTTCCGCCATAATCAATGTATGGGAGAGTCAATTGCCTTTCAAAGAAATCATATTCTCGTTTTATAAAATATATACGTATAGTTTCAAGAATTTTTACAAAGCTCTTTTTTTGATCATTTGATTATTCCTCCATGATTTTCTAAAGCTCACATTTGCTTTTAATTAAATTAAATAGTGGAGTATTTACTTTATATTGGTGAATTTTGGAGATTTGAGGTTTTTACATAGCTAGGTTAAACTGTATACAAGTTGTCTTCAAGTTAAAGGAGATTTTTCGACACTTTAACTTTAATTTTTATATTATTGTATATGTATATTTTTAAAAAAAAACTTATAGTTATTGTATCAAGATTTAAGACTTGATATAATAATTTATTCGAAAGAATCAAGTATGTGAAATCAAAAGTCTATTTTTACGATGCATATGATGCATATTAAAAGCATGGTGTAATAGTGTAGTTTTAAGCCAATCGATATGCCTATGAAGTGTGTGGACCGACTATGATAGGGGATATGTTATGTGAAAGCCGGTTTGTGTGCCACTACGGGTTGTGTGGTCATAGTATATATTTGATTGGAGTTGAAAGTGTATTGTTTTGACAAGTGTATCCATGCAAACGAATTTGACTATGATGTGATATTATGGCGTGTATATGTATGTATCTTTACCTCTGCTTGATTCGGTAAAAGTAGTTTGAGATTCATCCTTACATATTTTTTTCAGCAGCGTAAATGGCTATGGTTTGTGGAGGTAAGTCGGATTAGAGAAAGTAGTAGTGACGGGAGAAGGTCTTGTAATTTAATTTTCATAGTTTCATGTATAAGTCATTTTGACACCTTTTACATATAAGAATATTCTAAATAACAAATTGCAACATATAGTATATAATGGTTAACTAATATTTGTTCAACATGGTTCTTTTAGTAAAAAAGAATTTCTAAATATTTTATAATATTAAAAAGTAGGGTATGTATATACATTCATATATCTTCAAAAGATTTGGGGTTGTAGAACTTTATGACAGCACTTTTAATATTCTTAAATAATAATGAGGTTTTTTGCAATATGTTAAAAAATAAAAGTCTCCGATTTTGTGTTATAGCATAACCCATTATTGAAAACCATGTGAAGCCCAATTTTCTTGTTTCCTTCCTTTTCTTCTTTGCTTGAGAATTCAAATCCAACACTTTTATTTCCAGCAAAAATTTTAATTCTCCAATCACGTTTAGGGGTGAGCAAAATTGTGACCGGACTGAAATACCGATACTAACCGGACCGAAAAATCGGTCCTCGGTCCGGTCCTCGGTATTGAGGATTTCAACATTTCAGTCTTCGGTCCAGTCCAGACCAAAAACCGAAAAGCTGCGTGTCGACCGACCAGGACCGAATTTAACAAATATATACCTATTCCTCCAAAACCCAAGCCCCAATTCCCCAAAATCAATCAGCAGCCCCAAAATCAATCAGTCTTCGGCATCCCCAAAATCGATCCGCCTCCTTCCACCACCGATGAGACGACGACAGCCGCTACCAACGAGGCGATGACCGCCTCCTTCGACCACCGACTCCGACACCTCCCTACACCACCGATCTCGACGACTCCCTCCACGGCTCCACCCCTCCGCCACACCTTCACCCCGTCTCCTCTCCTCCGTCCACCTTCACGGCTTCACCCTCTGCTCCGCCTCCGCCCACCTTCATCCGGGTGTTGATTGAGTATGTTGAAATTGAGCAGCAAGAATACCTGACTTGACTTTCTTGAACCCGCAATTGCCGTTCAAACCAAACTCAGCTCGACCTCTCTTGCGATTATCCATAGCTCTAATCCTCACAGATCCAAAAAAATCAAAAGCGGGTAGCAGAAAAATGGGAGCTGAAGAAGAGAATTGTTGAAAGAATAGGGAAAATATATGAAAGAATTGGGAAAATCTGGAGCTAGGGTTTCTCTGGAGCAGAAGCGAGAGTGAAAGGTGGGATCTTTCTTTCAATCGAAGTGGAGCAAAAGTAAACACAGTGGATTTATTATAGATAAATAATGATAAGATCTGAGGGGTATTTCTACAATTTCAGATTCTCTTGGGATCTTTTTTGTCTAATTTTTTTTTAAAATTCGATCTGTTCGGTCCAAGCCCGAAATCGGACCGACTTTTTCGGTCCGAACCTTGGTATTGAAAAATACTGAAAATCGATCCGGGCCCGGTTCGGTACGGACCTGGACCGATGCACACCCCTTTACACCAAATATTTGACACAACGCTTGAGCCACCAATACCCAATTGGAGTACATATTACTCCTTTGGTGAATCTTTTCATCATTTTCATTATGCTAAATGTATCAATTTTTTTCTTTTGAAACGGCACTAAATGTATCAATTAACACTACGGATCGGATATTTCAATGAATTAACTAGTGTTCTATATCCATGTCAGTGAACTGAGGAGGGACAGAATGTTCCAGGTCGTCCTTGAAGTAAACTTGCTGCTAAAGATTTAATCTTGGGCCGGCATTATCGTACACGTGGTTCATCCGTAAATGGCGAAGAAGAAGTACTAAATTTGCACATTGCAATATTAAAGGGCTGATTGACATACAATTGTAATCGGTCCATTTGGCTCGATGAACAGTGATTTGGCCTAAAATATACTTCAAATATCTCAATTTCAATTCCATTCCAAACACAATTTCACAAAAATCCATCCAAATACCCATTCAAATTCTATACCAATCAGCCCATAAATTATAAAGGCTCAAACTTCATTCCTTTGTTATCATAATGAATAAAGGTATGTTATGTTCAAAATTGAAGTGAAATGTGGTATAAAATATAATTAAACGGGGCTAACATGATATAAGATATAATTAAACTGAGCTGAACGAAAAATACAATATGATTGATCTAGATGAGTTTTCAATTAAAAATAACGTAGTCTAAGTTGATGATAATATAAATTTTTTGAAATAATTTAAAAGAAGATAGACTATAAAAGTTTTTCTTTTAACAGTACCACCATTTTATAATAATACGTGAATAACTAATATTTTTTTTCATGTGACTCTTACTTTATGAGATATAAAGAGTTGAATATAAAATATGTTACTTAGAATGTTAATAATTTTTATTTAGCACTTAGATATTACATTTGAAAATGCAATATTAATTGGAACGAGGTTTAGAACCTTGTTGATATTAGGTTCGCGAATGTGTTGATCTCCATCAAATTTTATATATGTATGTATGTATATATCATTTTAAACATTCAAATATAACTTTATAATATTTTAAATTTAATTTATCGAATGATAAAATCATGTCATCGGCCATTTATTTAATTAACACCTTTAATTTATTTATTTTGGTAGAAACGACATGTTGAATTTGGACATTCCGGTAAAACGCATTCATATCATATAAAAATACAGGAATTCACAACAGTGAAACAAACAATTGCTATTTTAAACAAAACCCTTTCAACGCTCCTTCTTCTTCTCTTTTCTTCTGTATCTCAAATTCTCAATCAATTAAATCCCATTGCAGTGCAGTAGTACAGAATCTCAGTTTTATGAAGAAAAAATGACGAATTCTCTTCATACAATGGAAGAACAATGGCTCAAAGCCAACACTGATTGCGTCTATTTCCTCGCCTCGCCTCTCACCTGCAAAAAGGTTGCTCCTTTTCTTGATTCCACTCTCTCTTTCTTCTTCTTCTCACTTTAAAATTAAGGATCCAGATTCTTTTACGTCACATTGAATTTTGCTTTCTTTACTTCTCAGTCACTGTGACTAAATGTGTTTTACTGCTCTAGTTTCTTTCTCCTACTTCTCAGTTCTTTGTCATCTGTTTTTTTAGCTGTAAATTTGATAGGTTTTACTGCTATCTTGGTGAGTTAAGGTTTATACGTAATACGTGCAATGGCTGATTCGCTGGAATTCAAGAGTGTTTGCCTTGCTATTGATTATTTGTTGATTAAGCCCAGAATCTCTTTGCTTTCACTTGTGCGCTGGTGAAGCTTGAATTCATTCTATCTAATTCTTCTTGTAAGTTTCACAGTGAATTCTTGGTGACATGATCTTGTTCTTTCAGGGTATTGAGTGTGAATATCGACATAGCGAGTATGCTAGGCTGCACCCTGTGGATTGTAGGTACTGGCTTTCTGGGAACTGTCTAAATGAGAACTGTGGTTTTCGGCATCCTGTAAGTTTATGCTGATTGTAAATTGTTATCCCTTTTGGTGTTAGATGTCTGACTTTATATTGCTAATTAACATATATTTCAAATGCTATATGTCATTCTTGGCTGTATCTGAAGAGTGATATATCATATACATGCCAACTCCTTGCATTGTTGTTTGTTCCATGTTAGACAATCTCCCTTGCAATGTTGACGATCAACAAGATCCTCGAATGATACCTCCCACTCAATTTGTGAAGGCTTAAGTCATTTGAAATGTGTATAGAACATTCAGCTCAAGATATTTTTTCCTAGGAAGAGATTGATTACTGATTTTAATCACTGTTTCTAATCTAATTGACTTGACTCTTGACTGAACGATAACCAGGACATCAACTTTTGCACATCGCCAGTTACTCAGCTACAGGCCTAGAATAAGACTAGCTCACTAGCATGAGCAGCCTGTGGTGTCATTAATAATTGTACTAAAATATCGCTCAATTTTGATTACTGAACTTGTGCACTGGTCCTCTCTCTTTCGTGTCTATCTTGTCTTGTTTGACAATGTAAGTTATTAGATTAAGTTTGACAACTTCATTTTGGCAATGGATACCACACTGTTATCTAGCTAGCACGTAATCCTGGAACAACAAAGTTAATTGTAGAATACATTTATGATTTTTCTTTCCTCTTAGAGGTTAAGTTTTCATTGTTGTCCTCTACGGTCTATGCATGAGGAAATGAGATTTGGTGATTAAGGTCATCATTTGCATCTAGAATATGATTTAAGGCATAGATTTGAAGAAGAATCACATACTTTACACTTATGGTTCAGTTTATGCTATGCCTATTCGCTGTCGTCTGTGTAAATGTCCTAACCTTCCATTTCTGCAGCCTCTTGATGGGCTTAATGAAGAATCATTGGACTCTGCCAGCACTTACCAACAAACTCCTGCCTCGGTGACGAAATATAATGTTCCCTGCCGCTTTTTCTTAAATGGATACTGTAATAAAGGGGAGAATTGCTTCTTTCTGCACGGACCTAGTGATTATGATAGTCGGGTATCGATGGAATTCTCTGCAGTCATGGACAAACCTGCTGTTGATAAAAAGATAACCATGAGAAATGGCATAAGCTCTGATGCATCAGTTCCAGCAAATGCCAGTCATGCAGTCACCTATAGCCCAGCTTTCGATAAAGTGATAGCCGCTGAAGGTGATACAAGGTCAGCCATACCAATTGCAATACATGCCAATCCCTCTGCAACTGATACCAGGACAAGTGTGAATGCGAAGATAGCCATGGGAAATTACACAAGGCATGGTACACCAGTCGTAGCTGAAGTTGATCCTTCTAAAAATTACTCCCAGAAAAGAGTGGGAATTGATATCGAACCTGAAGTGAAAACCCTAAGGGCAACTTCAAATATAATCTCGAGCCACATTCCAAATCAGCAGCCCCCTGGACCTCCGTTTCAAGAAAATGCAACTCGCAGAATGAATCCTCCTCTGCTTTCAAGAGTATTTACTCGAACATTTCAGGCAGAACAGAGATCAGGTTATCAAGTTGATGAAGATGCTGAGATGGAGGATTGGAATGTCAATCAAGATGATCCAGATGGGTTTCCATGTGAATATGAGAGTGTGGATCTGAACCTTCAACATCCAGATCATTCTTATGTTGGTTCTGGTAATGATATCCCATTGATCCACGTGAATACAAAGCCCAGCAGTGCAAGAAGACGAAATATGCAAACAAGGATAACTTATGGTTCTATGGACTTACGTCAAATCCTGATCAAGAGGCGAAGGTTGAGCAATGCTCAAGATTATTTTTCAGGTACAAATAGGTCATCTCAAAATGGAAAAAGATACGAACAGACTGGCCATAGGTATTTGCGAGGAAGGTTAGCATCAAACTTGGCCTTCAGCAATGGTGTTAGATCTCATATTGTAAGTGGAAGCTCTCGGAAAAGTTCATTCCGGCAGAAATGGCCATGGCATTCCAGGACAGGCAAGACCAGCCAACATTTTACTGGGAGGTGGGGTAAGCAATCGTTGAAGGCAAGGAAAAGTAAATCTTTTGAAGGATTTTCTGAAATAACAGAGCCCTCGACAGGGACTGCAGAAGACGACTTTGAAAGACCTAGAAGTCTTTGCGAGATCCTTAAAGAGAAACGAATGCTCAAGTCAGAAGTAGTGTTATCATTAGTTGAAGCTAAGAATTAGATCGGAAGGTTAAAATTTTGCATGTGAACTGATATGACTGAAATTTCAAACGAGATCCTTGGCAATTTCCTCATCTCTCTCTCACCATATGCTGAGGATGTACATTAGAGGGGTTTGAGAAGGAGAAGATAGAATAGATGAGTGTGTCTTGCAGGTTATCTGTCTAGTTGTTTAGCTAGATTAATTACTTACCAATTGAGTTCTTTCTTGGTAAATCTTTATGAAACAATTTTAGTATTCATGCCATAACATGACAGTTTGTTGAAGTTGATGTTTAGTTGTAAAAATTGTTTGACTCTTTCTGGAAAGCTCATTTACATGCACTGTGTTGTATTCATACCCATGCCTGCCGAAAATTTTGACAAACTAGTAACTTTTTAATTGTTAAGTTATTAAATAATACTTCCTCCGTTCCATTTTAAATGAAATATATTTTAAATACATATAACTTTTAAGAAAAATATAGAGTATGCGGTTAAGAATGAGTTTAAGATAGAAAATTAAATGCAGTCTCCGTGTGATTGAAAATAAGTTGTATTGTGAAGTTATTTTTATAGTTAAAAAATTATTTTATTTTAGTGGAAATGTTAAAAATGGAAATTTGTTTCAATTTTAGTGGGACGGAGGTAGTGATGGTATATTGGTTAAGTATATCATATTAACCAAGAGGCAATTTGACCTGAACAATATTGTATATCGGATATCCTTTGTTCTGGCATCATCCGCCCCTCGATTCTTTATTTTGTCATCATCTCTGTGAACACTTGATAAAGGCCAGTTCTACAACTTATATATTGCAGTGTTAAGTTTGGCTTTTGAGCAACATATCAAGAAGTTAAACTTGCAGCTCAAAAGGGATAAAAATGGCTGCTTTACCAAGGTCAGAGATATCCTTCAGACGGCAAGGCTCGTCAGGGCAAGTATGGGATGATAACAAGCTAGTTTCCGGAGAGCTCAACAAGACTGTTTCAGTAACCAAGCGAGAGGACGGAGCGCATAAGGGATACCGCACCACTCATATGCCAGCTCCTGATGTTGATCCGCCTTCTCCGAGGGTATCTGGCTGCGGTTTATGTGGAGGGTTTTTTGGGAAGCCTGTGGTCGATTCCAAGAATCGGAACGCTCACTCTGTTTATTAGTCATAGATACCTCATCGGCTTTCTCTGTTGATGGGTTGCATAAAAGTGTTCAAGGTTTGGTGTAAGTAGATGTTTCCGAAGGATATTCGAATATTATATTGATGGTATTTTCATTGAAACTTTTTATATCATAAATTTAGTGTTTTATGTGTTTAAATTATGTGGCATTTCCAATGATTCTGCATTTCAAAATTGAGTATGCATCTCCATATTTTGGAACATCATATGCCAATGCTATGATTCTGTGTTTCAAATTTCAACCTAATCAATTGTGGGACATAAGGAATTGTCTTAAACTCTAGAGGCACATCGGACATGAGATCAAAACGTACCCAACTTTACGAAACATTTTTGCTGGGATTTCTGTTCCAAGTTGACCCAGTCCAATAATTACTTAGCCATAAGCTGTCCATATTCTTTGACCGGACCAGCAGGTTTTTGAGATACCGGAACTCTACTGAGCAACTTTTCCTCACAATAAGTGTGAAATTCACATGAATTGACACACATATCATACATTCTTTGTAAAAGAAATGTACCGGAAAAGACTTATCATCAAATAAACCGACTAGCAGTGCTAGAAGTATATATACCTTTATATTTCGACATGCCATAAGCATATATATTGTGAATACTAATCGTGCTAAAGTAAAGTGTAGTTCTAATCTGATTGACATAATTATATAAACAATGTGATTTATATTCCTACCATAAGAAGTTACATTACAATCTAGAAATCACAAGAAAGCAACAATGACACACATGTAAATGTAATATGTGCAGAATTAATGAATTATTGAAGCTATGAAATTGATTATAAGGTAGTTTAGATAGATGATGAGCCCATGAGCCCAGGAAAAAGACTATGAAGAATATTGAGCATTTTTAACTTTGGTCTTGAATACCAAAATGTAGAGCTTTTCCATGGAGAAATAGAGAAAACCTCCTGTAGCATGTGTCACAAATGAACCAAAACTCGAACCCACAATGCAATGCCAGGTTGGTCCATACACCTTGTCAAATTCCTGCATTTTCAACCTCATATGGTATTAGAGACTTATAAAGTTGACATATTTTTTCGAATATAATTGTCAGCCTCGAATACCCATATGATAAAAAAGGATAATTTGACTAGTGGTATAGTACTTAATGATGGTGCATAGACATATTTAGAGAGAACCTTAGCACATGGTTAGAGAGAGATGAATTGTTGATATGGACCGGACAAGAAATCAAGCAATTTTATACTTAGACTTAACTACTTGAGTCGGCAATTAAGAAATTGTTTAACGGTCTAATCATAATGTGGGTTGTCATTAAGGCCTTCAAATGTAAAACAACCAACGGAGATATATGGCCGTCCACGTATAAAAGGACAGATGCAGAATATATGTAAGGATAATAAATTTTTTACTATAAATTTAATTAAAAAAATTTATTATTAATAATTAATGAAAATTACGTTTTCAAAACTGACATAGTAAAGAACAATGTTTAGACTATAATTTTTTAAATTATGTACACATAAATAGGAGGAATTAGATATAATATAGCTTTGTTTAGATTGAATGATTTTTTTAAGTATATTAAGTAAATGAATTTACTATTGAATAGAAAAAATAAAAAAACAAAGAGAGTTAAATGAAATCTTTATTTATAAATTATGATTGTGAAATGTAAACTAAAAGAATATTGAAAAAAAAAGAAATAACAAAAATGTTACTGAATATAAAGAAACAATCAATGAAAAGTATTAAGTAAATGGTGGAAAACAATATAAATAAAATGATTTGAAAATCTAGCACTACTAAGAA
The DNA here is from genome assembly GCA_036897095.1 of Plantago elongata. Taxonomy (NCBI): domain Eukaryota; kingdom Viridiplantae; phylum Streptophyta; class Magnoliopsida; order Lamiales; family Plantaginaceae; genus Plantago; species Plantago elongata. The sequence continues at coordinate 10,885 of JAYMSP010006859.1, forward strand.
TTGAACTGGTGATCAATTGGTAAGGAAAGTTTT
>JAYMSP010006860.1:0-10915 GCA_036897095.1 Plantago elongata
ACAATTTTTATAACACTTGCACCGCATGCGAACTCCCTTGCATCTGCCAGATGAAAATCCTTCACTTTCGCATACTGTAGAACAATTACTATCACTGAAGCATAAATCTTTGAACTTTTGACTTTCAGATTCGCACGTTCTTACTTCTACCTTCAGACCTGCACAATGTACTCGCATGCACAAAAAATACTAGTAAATTATATAAAAACTTCATTTAATTATATACGTTAAAAACATTTTGAAAACACCTTATATGTTTCATTTCGAACCCCGCACGCTGGACGATTTACAAGTTGTTTTAAGAATACAATAGACTAACTTACTGTTTGAAAAGACAAAACCAAAAGAGCATGAATTCTTACAAGACATGCATATGATAGAGAACAAAATGAATCCATAGAGCCTTGTATCCATGACTAGATTATTGTTATGTGCTTTTGAGTAAACAAATGAAGTTCTAGATTTACCAATCAACTACTTCAGTTTATGGCAGAAATACATTGGATTTTATACTATAAATTGAGAACTAAATGTTCCAAGACTTATAAAATATGTTTGCCAAAGCTCCAAATATGAGGGCACATCAATTAATATTCCATGCTAAATTACTGATTTGAACTTTGAGCTTTATTAACACTTCTTATGAAAGTTGTATAGATGGTAGTGAAAATTACATAAACCTTCTGATATTATTGAACTTTCACAGTCTCTAACCATATTGTTGTGTGGACAAATATTTGAGGAGTAAATTTATTTTGAAATGATTTATTTGGTATTATCACATATATCTGAATATGATGTATTTTCGTTTGCAATAGCCAACAATTAAGTGTTCAAGAAATAGTAGCTAATATGTATTGTTTTACTAAAATATTTATACCTAGTTATAATTGATATAGTGAGTCGAGTATTAAATATTTGAGATCATCTATCGATATTTTTTAGGTAAAATTGTTATCCTCGAGAAAACATGAAATGTGAAATTTATGGCAAAAAATAGACCAGGATAGACACTCAAGCTAGGAACAAAATGTTCGAATAGGTGAAAGGATTGAAGTTTCTCGACAATTATGTATCGAACTTGGGAGAGTGTGTACATTTGAAGAAAACAAAGATGTTTAATATGAAGAGTCATGATTGCCATGTGTTCATGGAGAGGTTACTCCTAGTTGCTTTTCGAGAACTGCTGCATAAACACGTGTGGAGTTCTCTGACGGAATTGAGCTTATTCTTTAAGAATTTGGGCAACAGTGTGGTTGATGATGATATGTTAGCAAATCTTAAAAATAATATACCGTTGATCTTATACAAGCTCGAGCGTATTTTTCCACCTAGCTTCTTTGATTCTATGGAGCACTTGCCAGTCCACCTCCCTCATGAAGCGAGGCTTGCTAGACCGGTTCAGTATCGATGGATCTATCCATTCGAGAGGTAAAGAAAAACCTATCTAATAATGTGTATATTTATTTCATATAATTGCAATACTTTACCTACACTATACATGTGTTCTAGATACCTGGGCAAATTGAAGAAGTATATCAGCAACAAAGGTAAGCCTGAGGGATCAATGACCAATGCTTATGTTTGAGAGGAATCTACAACCTTCTGCTCCTATTACTTTGGAGATGATGTGTTGACAAAGGCATCTAGACCGGCTAGAAATGTTGATACATTCGAAGTTGGAGAGGATGATGATCGAGCTATTTTTGTTTTAGAAAGTCAAGGAGAGCTAAGGGAAAAAAATACAATGTATTGGAATGACAAGAGGGGGTTCAATGCAACACACTATTACGTCCTAACTAATTGTGTTGAAGTTGAAAAATATATGACGATTTTTGCTGGTTCAGTGTCTAATTCATGAATATATACATAATGTATTACTTCACAATAATTTTGAAATTCAAAATATTAATAATGAATGCATGTTATCGTCTCAATAGTATATTTCACTCACTGGATTAATACACGGTCATGTCCACAAGCAATTCTAGGGTGTGTGTGAAGAGGGCTGATCAAACCTCATCAGGAGATAACTTTGACTTCTACGGGAAGTTTAAAAGAATTATTCGACTTGAATATGCAGGATTGCCTTTGAAAAGATCAGTCTTGTTTAATTTGGACTGTTATGATCCCACTCCAAATGGTATTTGGGTGCACAAGGAGTATAAAATGGTTGAGATTAACCATAGGAAGAGGTACCGTAGTAATTACGAACCTTTTATCCTGGCTGATCAAGCAAGCCAGGTCGTTTTCTTTGAATATCCAAGCTTGAAACGAGATAAGGAGGATTGTTTAGTTGCTATACATATACGAGCACGCTCCAGGGTAGAGTATATTCACAAAGACAAATCTATTACCAACTTGTACCAAGGAGAGTCTGCTGATGATACAACTAGGAATCATGTACATGCAACTAATAAATATATACAACTAAATGACAATGAATATGTATAATTAACTAATGGCGAAAAGGAAGAGGGTATGTGTTTTTTTACTTAATGTTATTTGTTGAATATCCTAACATGTGTTTTACTTATGCAATGTATATGTTTTACTTCACTATTTTCAGTTATATCTTGTACTAATACAATTTTCTTTTTCATTGCCAAATTCTCTTTCAGATACTGCGACATAAGAAGTGTACATACCACTGTCCAGGACTAGTGGGACCCAGAGTGGGGACAGACCGAGTGGTAGTAGTCCTCCACTCGATGACATTGGTGGCAGCAGCAGTTAGGGCGACACTCATGTCAGCTAGACCCCACCTGGTTTAGGACGTGAGAGTGTCTCTACTTCTCCTGATCTTGAGAAGTTCCCCAACAATGGTTGCCCTTATGAGCTAGAGATAATAGATGGAGCCAAGTACCTAGGGAGGCCGACTATGTTCATTAACGACCCGGATAAGTAAGTATTTATTTTTGTGCAAATACATAGATGATGATTACGTATAAATGAAATGACCTTCTCATTTACTAATAACAAGAATTTGATTCATTGATATGTGCAGGTTTTGGCCTAAGAATGTATATGAGGAGTTGACTAAGATTATCAAGACCCGCAGGAGAAGCCCACTGAAGGAGGAGAGAAGTGGTCAACGCTAAGTGAGGCGACCAAATATTTCTACTTTGACGAGCTCAGGGTAAGCATTTCCACTTAGAGCCTCATGTTTTTCAAATTTGTTCTTCATGATTATGTTTATTAAGATGAATTTGGGTGATATGTTAGTCACCGTACATGTTAGTAAATTGTAGGACTGTTTGCATGTATGGTATGTTAGCCACTTAACTTGGGTGATATGTTAGTCACCATTGCGTTATTTAATTGTAGGACTGTTTGTATGTGTGGTATGTTAGCCACTTAACTTGGGTGATATGTTAGTCACCATTGTGCTAGTAAATTGTAGGACCGGTTGTATGTGTGGTATGTTAGCCACTTAACTTGGGTGATATGTTAGTCACCATTGTGTTAGTAAATTGTAGGATTGTTTGGATGTGTGGTATATTAGCCACTTAACTTGGGTGATATGTTAGTCACCATTGTGTTTCTTTGACTTGGTGATATGTTATTTGTATGATAGCTATTTGAATTGGTGATTTGTTTGTATGAAATTGATGTAGAAAAAGTTTTACATTCTCAATCGACTGGTGAGTTCAATGTGGCCTGTCTTTGAGCGTCTATGTTCAAACTAGTACAAGTGTTATGTCCACGACATGAAGAGGCGTAGGCCTAGAAAGCCAGATCAATTGACTCTTGAGCAGTGGCAAGAGTGGGAAATCTACTGGCAGGATACCTACGTGCAAGACACCTCTTACAAGAATCAACAGAACTAGCTAACTGAGTCGCGAGATGGGAAAGGCACTACCAGGCATCACTATGGGTCTCACGTTGTTGTTACAGATGAAGTGATGTCGTTAAGTATTGTATTATTTTTACTTCAATCTAATCTATTCAGTTTTCGTATTTTATAGATTTGTTTGAATATAATTCACAAATTAACGATTATAACTTAATTGGTCATGTTTGTACAACAACTAGCTAAGGAACCGCGGACACACCTCCAAGAGATGATGAAAGGGAAGTCGAAGGGAGTTCTTTGGGTAGACGAGAGGGCCGAGCAAATAGCGGTACAATATACCTTTTTCTTTACAGTTTCATACTTCTTTTTTTTTAATTTCTACTATAACAAATAGATGTTTTACTTATGCTAGTATCTGATTTCATATGAATGTTCTAAATATTGCAGACTGGGTGCGGAGGAGGATCACTGAGAGGACATAGACTGAGGAGTTGTCCATTGAGGCGCAAGACCGTATCTTCCTAGAAGTGAACCCACCAGACGAGAAAGGTCGGGTTTATGGAGTGGGGAGTCTAGGGAAGAAACGTGCGGCCAACTTTGCCATTGGTCAGTCATCCTCATCAAAGTCAACAGGTCTCCATTACACTCAACAGGAGGTCGATGAGATAGTCACTCCTCTACAGCAGGAGATTGATTCTCTGCATACAAAGCTCAAGACACACGAGGCCAAGGTAGAGCGAGAGATCGGTGAGATGAGAAAGATGATGGAGCTCATCAGCCAACGTAGCCATCAACCAGACAATGATGATCAATAGACACTGTTTAGTTATTACTCTAATACATTGAACTTTACGATAATTGAACTTTAATTTGTATGAATATGTTTACTTTGATGAATTTCTTTGATTTATGATAATTTATTATGAACTTTTCATTAATTTACAATGTCTTTTATTTATAAGCGTTTTGGTGACATAACAAATTAAAATTGACTAATCAAGTCAATGAATTTCAAAAAAAAAATAATCAAGTTATTAATGACGAATAAGTGCTTTCTGTCATTAGAACCACGAATTAGGCAGTTCTCTCTAATTCATGGTTAACGATGAATTTACCTTATCCGTCGTTAAACCTAACGATGGATAATTTGTACTGTCGTTAGTTTTGGCTGGCAACTAACGACGGATATCATTAGACATTACTGACGGATAAAATTTTCCGTCAGTATACTAACGACGGATCATATTATCCGTCGTAATGGATTTAACCATTTATTATTATAATCCGATAATTTATATCCGTCGTTAGTTTTGGTTTATGAGTAAAATCGGTAGAGTGAAGAATTACAAAGAAGAAAGAATGAATTGGGGCAAGTTGGATTGATTTTCTTCCTTTTTTTTTCAATTCGAACCGGTTCAACCCGGGTTTATTACCGATTTCACCGATTTTTACCGAGTAATCCCAATTTTTACCTGGTGACGGTTTTTCCTGAGTTTATGGGGTTTTTGGACCGGAGTACCTACCGAGTTGCGGTTGAACCGAATCGACCCGATAGGTTTCAAAACTCAGCTCAAATTGGACAAATGAATATATAAGGTACTAAAATTGGACGTTCACTAAAATAAGGTACCATTTTTTGTAACGACACAACTTAAGGTAAATTTAAAAAGAAATTCTGGTCAAAATAAACGGCTCCGTCAATTTTGACCGACATAGTACTCAAATTGGACAAATATCAATTTAAGGTATCAAAATCGGACGGTAACAAATAAATGTACCTTTTTAAAAAATGATACAACTGAAGGTTTTTTTTCGGATTTTTCCTTATAAATTGCCAAACTTATCACTACATTTATGGGATCGTGCAGTTTATGAAAGATAAACACTGTGTTCAAAACCTCTGTTTTTTCTTGTATAAACAATAACTAGTAAAATAATATTACATTATAGTAATAAAAAAATGAATTAAAATATTGGTCAGACCATTTTTTTTGTCTGTTTTTTTCCATAAATTTCACGTTTTCTCGAGGATAACAATTTTACCTAGAAAATCTTGATACATGATCTCAAATATATAATACATATAAATATATCAATTATAATTGGGTATAAATATTTCAGAAACACAATACATATTAGTTACCATTTCTTGTACACTTAATTGTTGGCTATTGCAAACGAAAATGCACCAAGACTCAGATTTATGTGATAACACCAAATAAATCATTTCAAAGTCAATTTACTCCTCAAATATTTATTATCACAACAATATACTTAGAGAGTGTGAAAGTTCATTAATAGCAGTAAATTCACTAACATTCTAACTTTCTTATAAGAAGTTTAAATAAATCTCGAAGTTCAAATCAATAATTTGGCATAGAATATTAATTGATGTGCCCTTATATTTGGGACTTTGGCAAACATATTTTGTAAGTCTTGGAACATTTACTGTATAAAAATCAATGCACTTTCTTAAGAGAAGTTATAATTAGTTAGTTATAGTTAGTTAATATAGTTAAGTTAGTTATCTTCTTCTTGTATATATAGTAGTCTCATTGAGAACCAAACTATTGAATCAATCATTTGGAGTATTCATCTCCTTCAAATCAATATATACAAATCGGTTCATCATATTATTAAGATTATTCACATGGTATCAGTTGAGAATCTCGATTGATCATCGTTCATCGACAAAATCATATTCTTCCGGCTCTATAGTCTGTTTTCATCGGTTATCCGATTGTTTCTTCCATCTCTGTGATTCTTGCCATATCCGAGTAAATTTTCCGGCTGACAGTTATTCCATCAGCGATCGACGGTTATCTAAGCAGTTCTTCAATTGCTCTTCTGTTTCATTCCGGCGTTAATGGCGGATTCTTCTTCTTCAGGCGGCAATGCCGCTTCTCATCCATCAGGGATTCTTCTTCATTCCGGCGGCTTCCCATGTTCGATTGTCCCTCAACCCTGCAGAAAACCAACTGTCTCCATATTTTTACCATCCATATGATCATCCAGGTCTGCAGATCATTTTTGTTATCTTCAATGACGATAATTACATTTCTTGGATTAAATCTGTGATCCGTGCCTTACAAGTGAAGAACAAACTAGCCTTGATTGATGGCTCTCTTCCTATCCCTGCATGATGACATCAAGAACAACCTGTTATACTGCAATTCTGCTAGAGATGTATGGCTTGAAATTCAGTCCAGATATGCACAATCTGATGGCCCTAGAGTCTTCACTCTGGAAAAGAATCTTGCTGCCATGTCAAAAGGTTCGATGACTTTAACCCAAAATTACAACTACTTCAAGGGTATCTGGGATGAATACATTAGTTACATGCTTGTTTTGGCTTATTCTTGTGGTGCTCTATCAAGCTGTCAATGTGAGCTTATTCAAACTCAAATGCTCACTCAGCAAAAGGATGTTGTTATGAAATTCTTGGTTGGCTTAGATGAATCTTATGCCCATTTGCGTAGCCAGCTTCTTCTGCAGAGATCCCTTTTTCAGTCCTCTGGAGTTCAATCAATTTCTGGCATTTCAAAAACAATCACAAGCTTAATCTGCAGCACATGTTCATCACTCTGCTAACATTGTAGCATATGTTCATCACTCTGCTAACATTGTTGTAGCTAGATTACCTCCCTCAGCTGCTGATATAGTGCCCTCAGGCTTGCATGGCATGTCATATTGTTTTAATGTCATAAATAGCAAGACTACTCAATCATGGATTGTGGATACAAGTGCCACTGATCACATGACTTGTGATTCCTCATTATATATTACTTCCCCCATAACTGTTAGTGTTGTTATCAAATTACCAAACAATAACTCCACTATTGCTACACTCATGGGTGATATTCACCTATCTGATGACTTAACACTCAAAAATGTTCTCTATGTGCCTGGTTTCACTTACATCTTGTTATCTATCAGCAGCCTCACTAAGAAATCCTTATGCAATGTCTTATTTACTGCTAATCATTGCCTTCTTTTTAGTGCAAAAAATATGAATCTGCAGGAACTACTGTCATTCAAAAGGATTGGGCATGCTGAGTAGAGAGATGGTCTTTACCATTTAAATTTCAAACCTCATGATATGGCTCATGAACATCTACCTGTTGATAAACCTGTCTTGTCTGCAAACTTAACTAAATCTGACGATGTAAAGCTTTGGCATTCTAGATTAGGCCATGCATCATTCAAATGTCTTTCTTCTATTCCAGATTTGGCTATCAATTGTAATGAAAAACACCACTGTACTACTGTATGTCACTTTGCTAAACACAAAAGAACTCAATTCTCTGTCAGTACATCTTCTTCTTCTGCTATTTTTGATCTCATACATTGTGATATATGGGGACCTTACTCTACAATCAGTCATCAAGGACATCAATATTTCTTAATCATTGTTGATGATTATAGTAGATGAACATGGATATATTTAATGAAAGCCAAATCAGAAGTAAAGATACATATGTTAAGTTTCTACAATTTAGTCAAGACACAATTCAATAAATCAATCAAATGTATTAGAACAGATAATGGTGTAGATTTTATATTGAAAATTTTCTACAATGATCATGGTATTATTCATCAGACATCCTGCATTTATACTCCTCAACAAAATGGGATTGTTGAGCGCAAGCATCAGCATCTACTTCAAGTAGCTAGAGCTTTATTATTTCAGTCCAAGGTTCCATTGATTTATTGGTCTGATTGTGTACTAACTGATGCTCATGTTATATGACAAGCCTGCTACTTATGATCATTTAAGATCATTTGGTTGTCTGTGTTACTGCAGCACAATCAAAGAATTGAGGAACAAATTTGATCCAAGAGTAGAACAATGTGTCTTTCTTGGTTATCCCTTAGGTATTAAAGGATATAAATTGTTGAATCTGAAAACCAAGAAACTCATCATCTCAAGAGATGTTAAATTTTATGAAACAAATATTTCATTTTCATCAGACTAACACAAATCTGAGTTCTTCAAGCATGTCAAATAATGATAACAATATGCAGTTGTTTCAGAATATTTATTATGATCATGATTTGACTCATTCTCAAAATATGCCACATTTAGATATTCTATCTTCTGCACCTCATTCTTCTGATCATCATGATATATTGAATATGCATGATAGCACAACATCATCTGATAATCAGTTAACTCAACCTGCATTACAGGATCAAATTAACACTCACACTTCATCTTTTAGCAAATTCTCAGGCTTCAGTTAACACATCTTCAGAAGAGCTGCATAATGTTGAACCTGAACAAGAGAATATCAGAAGATCCTCAAGAATCAAGTCAATACCAGCTCTTCTGAGTATTTACAATATCAAACAACCCCCTTCACATAATCATTCTTCATCTGCTATGAATTCTTCAGTTTTATATCCTATATCTAAATTTTTATCTGCAGAACAATTATCATCTTCACACTTTGCATTTACTGTAGCTATTACTGCAGATATTGAACCTGAAACATATAAACAGGCTGCTAAAGTGTCAGTTTGGCAAGAAGCTATGAATACTGAACTAAAAGCATTAGAGAAAACAAACACTTGGTCATTAGTTCAATTACCTGCAGATAAGTATATCATTGGTTGTAAATGGGTATATAGGATAAAACACAAGGCAGATGGCTCTATAGAAAGGTATAAAGCTAGATTAGTAGCCAAAGGATATAATCAAGAAGAAGGGATAGATTATTTTCATACTTATTCCCCTGTAGCTAAGCTAACATCTGTAAGGGTTCTTTTAGCACTTGCAGCTTCTAAGCATTGGCATTTACATCAATGTGATGTAAACAATGCTTTTTTACATGGGGATCTTGATGAAGAGGTCTATATGATGGCTCCACCAGGTTATTTAGATGTTACAGACACTAGAGTTTGCAAGTTGAACAAGAGTATCTATGGCTTAAAACAAGCTTCAAGACAATAGTTTCAAAAGTTATCTTCTTGTTTGATTACATATGGTTTTGTGCAGTCTTTAGCTGATATTTCATTGTTTATTTTGCATACCTCTGATTGTTACATTGCTCTAATTTGTTATGTTGATGATATTATCCTTGCAGGGCCTGATGAACAAGCTATTATTAGACTCAGACAACATTTACATCAGGCTTTTACAAACAAAGATTTAGGGATACTTAAGTATATGTTAGATATTGAAGTAGCAAGAAGCCCTGAAGGTATATTTCTTTGTCAGAGGAAGTATACATTGGATATATTAGCTTATACAGGTTATTTTGCTTGTAAACCAATGGATACTCCAATGGATAGCAGACAACACTTTTCTACAGCTGCTTCACCACTTTTAGCAGATGCATCTGAATATAGAAGGCTCATTGGAAGGTTGATGTATCTCACCATTACAAGGCCTGAGATAGATTATGTCTTACAAACACTGAGTCAATATATGTCTGCACCAACTGAAGCTCATCTTAAGGCAGCTTATAGAGTTTTAAGATATTTGAAGAAGAATCCTGGTCAAGGTTTATTTTATTCTGCAGTCTCAAGCTTCAATCTTACTGCATTTTGTGATAGTGATTGGGCAAGGTGTCCAGATACCAAGAGGAGCATTACAGGTTATGGAATATATCTTGGAAATTCTCTGATTTCATGAAAATCCAAGAAACAGCCTACAATTAGCCGTTCCTCAGCTAAAGCTGAGTACAGAGCTCTAGCATATACAGCTTGTGAGGTTCAATAACTTGTGTTTCTGCTCACAGATTTTGGTATCTTAAATCATGCTCCAGTTGCTATATACACAGATTTGAAGAGTGCTATTTGTATAGCTGAAAATCTGGTTCTTCATGAGAAGACAAAGCATATACAAAAGGACTATCACTTCACAAGGGAGAAGCTAAAGGCAGAAGTCATCAAAATCATTACATATTCCATCTTCTGAAAATATGGCAGATATGTTCACTAAACCTTTGCCATATGATTTGTTCTCTTCATTCATCTCCAAGATGCATCTCATGGATATACATATGCATCTTGAGGGGGTCTTAAGAGAAGTTATAACTAGTTAGTTATAGTTAGTTAATATAGTTAAGTTAGTTATCTTCTTCTTGTATATATAGTAGTCTCATTGAGAACCAA
>JAYMSP010006861.1:0-10915 GCA_036897095.1 Plantago elongata
GGAAAAATTATGATCTTGCATCATCCTCCATAATATGATAGTTGAAGATGAAAGAGACACTTACCTAAACTACATCGATCCCACCGAATTCATGAAAGATCGTCCCAGACGTGTGAATGAAGATGGGGGTGAAGAAGACGTTGTTGATCCTATTTTCAACTACTCCACCAAACGAGTTGCAAGTCTAGCCTGAAATATGACTATCAGGGATCAGCTTCGCAGCAGAGAAGGTCATAAGGAACTTAAGAACGACTTAATTGAACGCGTATAGGAGGATTTTAATGATGAGGACTGAATATTTAATTTTTCAATTTTTTTCCTTCAGTAACGTTGCTTATTTTGAAATTACATTTGAAGCATTGTCGTGTATTTCAGTAATGTAGTCTTAAATTGTTATATCACCTTGTATTTTTAATTTTTTTATCTACGTTAAAGTTTTTTTATATTATATATGATTATTATATTAAATTATCTATATAATTATTATATGATAATAATGAAAATGATAATAATATTTTGTTTAATTTGTTGTATTGGTTGGGGTCACGGATAAATTACAATTTGTTTGTTGTGGTTGGGTTGATTAGAAGGTTGGGTATATTTATAAGAGAAAAATTAATTGTTTATTTAGAAGCTTCAGTGGTTGGACTCGTTGCCCGTTCATAAATATTATTAGCCTTACGGATGCAATATTTAAGGGGATGATTGGTATAGAATTTGAATGGACATTTGGATGCATTTTGATGAAATTGTGTTTGGAATGAAATTGAAACGGGGTATCTAAAATGTATTTTAGGCCAAATTAATATTTATCGAGCCAAATTGACTGATTTTAATCCTATGTCAAACCGCCCCTAACAACTAAAAATGCTATATTCTCCGCCCTAGTCATACGTAAGCACAATAGTTCAAAAGATCGATTACTGGCCGGGTAACCGCAGGAGTGGAAACATCAACAAACACACTCTATCATTTTTACCCCATGAAATAAGAATTTGCCGGTGAATTATTAAGAACTCAGCAAAGCCATCCCATCAATGATCATCAAACTATCAAAGCACTGTCGTTTAGGGAATTGATATGGGCAGAGCTAACTTTATTAACCACAGGGTAAACATAACATCCATGCTTCTCCAGCAAAACAAGCCTTTGCTTTCTTAATTTCTTTAAATTGATGAATACATTTTCATTGTTTGATAAATTCCACTACAACAATTAATTACAGCCTAACGTCTTAGAATCCGGGTAAATATCATATATTTACAAGCACGATTCTCGTAGTCGAATAAAAATGTATACATTATTAACACAAGAAATCAACCCTACTAAATAATAATAATAATAATAAATGATAACTGCATATATATTACTCAATTTTCACTAAACAATAAACGTTTTACTACACTTTTTTCATCATATATTTAACACATCAAATATAATGTATTAAGATTGTGTTCTCTTCAACTAAAATTTACTGAACTGAATTGAATTGAAGTAAGATATAAATTATAATTGAATTAAACTGAATTGATTTTAAGTTAAAGGAAGATATAGTCTAAGTCATATGGCAACGATCGAGGGAGTATAAAAGATGAATAAAATAGATTCAACAATTAAGTAAATTTTGAAACGAAATTTGTAATGAATACCAACCTTTTAAACAAATCGTCAATGTTAATAAAATAATTGTGTATATTGTATGAAATTTTTTCTTGTTACAAATTAAAGAATCGTTCCAATTTGAACAAAAAAGAATAGAAAAGAAAATATTATTGCACACTACATCAAATATTGATTCCATGCTGAATTTGGTGCAAGGTTGAGCTGCGTGAATTTATGTCCATTGGAAGGGTAAAACAGTAAAATGATAATATGCTATGTGGTTATCAACTTTAGCTATGTAAATATCAAGATAACTAAACGCAACTTAATTGGTTAGCTCTGTAGATAGTATCAAGAATTGCCTGGCACATCCAAGTGTAAGCAGACATATGTTAATTTTCCGTTTCTTCTTCACATGAATTTTTAGCTATAGATTTTGTTTAGTAAAATTAGCTGAAAAGGTAACTAGTAGTTAAAAATGTAGTTGATAGCTGAATAATTAGCTGGTAGTTGATTATATAGGTTTTTTTTCAGCAAGTTTAGCTAATCAAACAAGCTAGCTTGTATGATAATTTGTGTAAATTTATAGGATTAAAAAGATAATGATAAATATAACATATCATAAAAAGTTGCTTTTGATTTTTTGTTTGAAGTACTGGGATTAATTCTTTATTGTCAGAGTTTAGAAATGAAGCGGAAGAGATGACAGAGTTAAGTGTAAACATGGTAGCTTGAGAAGAAAGCTAAATAAATTGCTTGTATATTGATGAATAAGAGAATTACAATTTGAGTGAAAGTAAAAATATTGTACAATGTAAACAGATAATTAGATGCTATTTGTACAAACTTCTAGTCTAGCTGATGTGTCTAAACTACCCTTATACGAAACTAGTGTTAATCAACTAACTAACTAATACTCCAAATTGGATCAATCCTTCCATCAGGTTCTCTGTACTGCAGTGGTGTTTTTTTTCATTCTGTTCTTCTATTCTTGTTGTATTTTGATACCCTGCGTAAGATGAGCATAATGGCATGCAATGCTCATCTTAGACATTGGATACTTCATGTCTGGTTGTGTTAAAGACTTGGTGAACATATCTGCAATTTGCTCCTTGGTTGGCACATGCAAAACTTGTATAACTTCATCAAGAACCTTGTCTCTAACAAAACGACAATCAATTTCTAGATACTTGATTCTTTCATGAAAGATTGGATTCTTAGTGAGATGTATAGCAGACAAATTGTCACAATATAAGACAACAGGTTGTTTATATTCAACATGAAATTCTTTAAGCAATGACCAACAACCAGATTATCTCATAAGTTGCAAATAAAAGGACTCTATATTCAGCCTCGGAAGAAGATCTGCTAATTGTACTTTGCTTCTTACTTCTCCAACTTATCAATGATGTACCAAAAAACATACAATATCCAGATTTTGACCTTCTTGTGTCTGAGCAAGATGCCCTGAATCACTATAAGATATGAGTTCTAACTTGTTCGGTGAACAATAGTGAATGCCTTGACCAGGAGCATTCTTTAAGTATCTTAACACTCTGTGTACAACTTCTAAATGAGACTTTGTTGGTTTGTCTATGTATTGATTAAGAATACTTACAACATAAGTGATATTAGGCCTTGTGATATTAAGATAGGTGAGTTTTCCTACTAAAGCTCTACATGTTGTAGGATCATGCAGCTCTTCAAAACCTGTACTGGATAATTTGAGATTCACCTCCATTAGAGTAACTACAGGTTTACAATCTGTCAAGCCTATTTCTGCAAGCATTTCAAGAACATATTTTCTTTGACAAATATGTATACCTTGTGTGTTCCTGGAAATTTCAAGACCAAGAAAATATTTTGCTTCTCCTAAATCTCTTATCTTAAATTGACTATGCAACATTTTCTTTACCATTTCAACTAACTGAGAACTAGAACCTGTGATAAGTATGTCATCAACATACACAAGAATAGCAATAAAATCCTGTGAGGTGGTTCTTGTGAATAATGAGTAATCAGATTTAGCTTGAACAAACTTAAGTTCTTGTAATGTTTGAGTGCATTTATGGTTTCCTTGTCTAGAGTCTTGTTTCAAACCATAAAGAGATTTATGTAACTTGAAAACAAGATTTTCCTTGTTTGTGAGAAGAGATAAATGTGAAATAGCATAATCAGGTGTGGCTAATTCAGGCTTGACATGGGTTCCATCAACAAATCCTAGTTTGTTTTTTATGGACAAAGATAGAGACATATCTCTTTTCCAGTTAACATAGTTAGGACCTTTCAAAATGTGCTTGGTAGCACCTGAAGTAGGAGTATCATTAGCATGTAGGTGATAAGATCTATATTAGGGTCAGTATAATCCTCCAAATCCTTGAAAACTTATGCATGCACAGGTGTTTTTCCATTAGAAACCTTATCAGGAGATTTATCAGCATCAGAGATAGCTAGGTGAAACACCATCATTAGTTTCTCATTAGCACGTGTAGGATTTGTTATAAAGTTGGACCGGAATAAATACTTAAACGCTGGAACAATAGACAATGTTGACTACGATGTTTGACTCAACACTGTCTTCAACACAATAAGAATAAACTATAGCGGATAATCAATCTTCTTCTATAAACCAAGCCAATATATAAAATATATACTGGCGGTGCCGCAGGCAAAATTTCTACAAACTGTAAAGTAGAATTATTAAAACGGTGCTTTAAATCAACCATAAATTATTGACAAAACATTAAAACTAGTCCTGGAGTAAGTGTAGTGAAAGTCCTATTCTAGTTGAGAATTCTTCCTGATGGAATCTCAAAGACTAGCAGAAAACAAAAACCTATCAATGAATAAAGATCTCTAGAGATGATCAATAAAAGGTGTCAACATTTGCTGTCGAATTTCTTCTGTATATATAGTGTTCGATATCTTCCAATTCGGAGTGTAAAAAGATTTCTGCAAAGGCAACTTCCTTGTTCTTGTTTCTCCAATATTTGTTTAGAATGAAATTTTCTTAATCTTTTATACTTCAACGATTTTCCTTCTTGCATTCTTCTTGAACTATTCTTTCATAATGCTTTCTTGAGTCGGCAGCGAACTAATCTTCTTGATTTCTTTGACTCCAAGTTTTCAGCAAATCAATATTATCTGCAATTTTGTCTCCAATATTGACACACCTCTAGCACAACATTAAAACTAAAAATATTGATCTTGTTAAGAAAGACAAAATTATTATCAAGTGCAACTTGCACTTTCAATCTCCATCTTAATCTTAGTCTTTCATCACAAAAACATAGAAAGAATTAAGCAACTATCACAAGCACACATTTCAAGCAAGAACAATTCAAATCTCCCCCATAATTCATAAGCTCCCCCTTAACCACAGACAAATATACAAGGCACAATCAGAAAACGTAATTTAGAATATTACAGACCATTGTTCCGAATCAAATGAAATTTAAAGAGTTCGAATTTTAAGCGGTCTTATCTCCCCCTATTTGTGAGGAAAGAAAAGTCACCAAGATACTCTTAAACTGCAGATTCTTGTTAATCTGTTCTTGCAGACTAGCATTTTGAGCTTCCAGCATCTTGATTTAATCCATAATTAGCTTGTCTTGGTCAGTTGAAGTTCCTACAGCAAGAAATTCAGCACTAGGGTGGAATGTTGACCCATCATGAGTGTCAACATTAGGCACAACATTGTCAGTCTGAGTTGCAGTTGTTCTAGCGGTTGAAGACTCAGGCACTTCTGGAGGAACAACACGTCCTTCAGGTATTTCCACAACAGCAGGTTCTTCTAGCACTTCCATATCAGCTGGCATATCAGGGTTTACCCATGGAAGATCACAAATTCTATTAGAAATTTTCAATAGTTGCCTATTCACTGAGATCAGTTCAAATTCATTGTGATAGACTTCTCCTTCATTGCTGATCAAATTCTGCAGCTTCAGAATAGCAAACAAAGTTGCAGGAAGAATGAGATGTCCCTTGGAGCCCCTTTTCTTGAACTTTTCAAGGTGTTGAATAATTCTTTCACCTAGATTCACATTATATTCCATTTTGATCCTGTAGAGTAACATTCCGCTCTCCTTGCTCAATTTGTTGTTGTTGGATGTGGGTAGCCTAGATAGATCCTTGCTAAGACAGACACCAAGGATGAACAGTATTTCAAATCCATAGACCCTATAGGTGGCCATGCTTGCAATCTTCCTAGAATAAGTTCCCTGACAATCTCATCATATGTTACAGCAATGGGGATTTCTACTTCTTCTCTATCCCTACGTAGTAAAGCATCCTTAGCATCTATCATGAACAACTCTCCTCTCATATAGATACAGTGGTATTTTCCTCCTCCAACTTTATCAAAGTTCACAGACAAATGAGCATAGAATTACCTAATTGCATCAGGTATAAAAGGTTCATATTGGGTTACTCCAGAATAGAGATTCCTACTTTTCAGGAATTCAACCAAATTATAAGCCTTTAGAGACTCTTCATCAATGACTCTTTCAATATCAACTGACCTATTTCCTAGAGTTAGGTATTTATCATCATTTACCTGAGTATAAAAGAAGAAGTCATGTATGTGCATCTCCTTTCCAATATGGGTTAATGTCAGCAATAGGAGCATTTGGTGCAAAGATCTCCTCTTCATGCTGAGAATTGAATTCTTCAACATCCATTGAATCTTCATCAGAGTCCTCAAAAGATTCATCACCTTCATTACTATCAATTCTGCCCTCCTCATTAAGGTTTTCAGAAATTGCTTGGGATGTTGACTCATCATCACTGTCAATATCCATAGGAACTTGGTCACTTCCAGAGTCGCTTCCCTCTAAGACATACTCACCATCAAAGTCATCTTCAATACCAGACATACTCTCCTCTGTAGAGATTGAATCATCATCATCTTCTTTTTCCTCCATGTTTTCCTCTCTTACTTCAGTTTGAGTTCCCAAGTGTTCTTCACTAGTTTTAGTTTCATCAGCTTGACTCCCTTCATCCTTTCATGTTTCCCTAACCTCTTTATACGTAATTTCTTCCTGTTCTTCATTCAACGCATGTGGTGGAGAGTTGTTAGGGGAACCAGCATTGTCCGGAGCCATTTCCTTAGTGTCAATTGGACTTGTGTCGTCATCCATGAGATCAGGGCCTAAATTGGCGAGAGTTTCAGCATCATCTTTTGTTGAGTGATACGATGATGAGTCAGAGTCGACCTCAACAATTTCTAGTTGACTTGGAGATGGAGGTTTCGATTGAACAAGTGAAGGGGTTTTGGTTTCTGATTTAGAAGCCGCACCTAGTTGCTCAATTGGAATCACAAATTCTGGAGGCTCTGCCTGAATAGGTTGAGGATAAATTGATTTGGAGATTTTGAGAACCACTTTAGGCTGAGTTGGTGGATTCGACATGGTTGTTTGAAGATGTTGAGAGATGATGTTACAGTTATTTGGGCGGGAGAGAAACAGCAGTGACGTTTTTGGAAGGAAGATGAAAGGACACCGTGTAATGTGAAGAAGATAGGTAAGAAAAGTTTTAACACAACCTTTTGTGGGGATGTGGGTAAAACGGACAAGTGTCAGATCGAGGGGTTAAGTGGGCTGATTTTCACGCTAAATTGATCAACACATGATTTTTGGGATGGGATTTGCTTAAAAAAATCCTGCAAGTATGTAGCAAAGCACAAATCTAATGGTACACAACTGTTAATTCAGGATTAAAATTTGTTAGTGAAACAAAAATCTGTCAAGTCAAGATAATAAGATAAAATGACAAATTCTAGGGAGGTCAAAACTATCTCAATCTAAAGAAGTGACAAGATGCACAATAACAAGAAAGCACATTCCAATGCAAAAGATACTGACTCCCCCTCAAACCCAAATCAAAATCATGTACAAATCACATAAGAGAAGAAGCACAAAGAGTTTTCAGATAAGTGCATCAAATATGCAGCAAGTACAGGCTATGTTGACCAGAATGTTGGATCAACAATGATGACAACATCGGAAAATCAGACCACTCTTATTGTAAGTCAGCCAGTCACTAAGCTCCAAGGAATGTAGACCCGATTAACATCACTGATGTTGAAGGCAAGATAGAGTGGGATAGAATGCAACAAGAAACACACTTAACATTGCCCAAAAAAAAATTAAAGTGAAACAATAGCATATAGTATTTTTCTTCATTTTTTTAATTTTTATTTTTGCACAGCGAGTAGGACACACATTGAATATAGGCAACTGGAGCCCCATACACCCCAACACTATCACATACTCTATCAGTAAAACAGGTGTGCCAATACGAGTGAATGCAGGCAGCCGGAACTCCATACGCCCTAGTATCCCAATGCATGCACATTATCTGTCACACCTTTATAGAAACCCAAATTTGCACTCAAAAATAAAAAAAAATTTGAAATTAAAAGTTATAATTTATTATATTTTGAATTTTATTATTATTTATTTATTATCATAATTATTAGTATAATTATAAATATTATTTTATTGATAGCAATTTAATTAAAAAAATGTCACACATAGCTAAGAATCGATCTCTTGCGAAAATGCTCATCAACTAGTTACTTAACCACCAGACCATTTACAATTTATTTTTAGTCTTAGATCATTATTATATTATCCAATATCTGTAAGATTATAATTATGATAAATTTTATCACGCTCGTTTAAACAAAACTGCACTTTTATCATACATTTTTCATTTTTTTGGGTCCATCTTCACTTTATATTCACCAACTTCATCATTTGAACAAAAGAGATTAGAGAATAATTTTTCCCTTCATTTAAATTGGTTGACTTTATTACAATAATAATTTGACAGTGAGTTAAAATACATATTTTTTTTAAAATTTTAATTATGGTTTAAATTTAATTATAGTGTGATAAAGGTTAAAAAAACAACAAGGTACATAAAGGAACCTTGATCCGGGTATGATGAAGTAGGTTAATAAATTAAGGAAAATTTAAATAAGGTGTATCCGTTTACCCCATATGTATGGATCAACTCGATCAAGTCCATTAGCTAACGGATTGAATATTGGATACAACTTTTTCAACCGTAAGAAGATGATCGGACATGACACTTGTCACATGTTCTCATGTGGACTTATTGGAGTTTTATTTAATCGTATATACACTTCTAATTAGGTATGATACGTTTCCAGTTGCATACTATGGTAACTTATACGCACGAATTTAACGTGTAATGTGTATTTTGAATATTCGATTTTGTGACATTGTTATCATTTAGATAATTTTCACGAGTAATATTTTGCAAAAAATTTTATTTTATATAATTTATAGATCTGAACGGTTTGATCCGCAATCTGATCCGTCCATACTAGATTGGATAATGGATAGACTTTTTCTTCATCAATTTTTATGAATATATGTTGAACGGATATAATTTGATCTGATGTACAACCTTGAGGAGAGCCTTATTTGCTCGAACAATTTCATCAATAGCAGTCGATCATACTACATCACCAACGGTCCA
The DNA here is from genome assembly GCA_036897095.1 of Plantago elongata. Classification (NCBI taxonomy): domain Eukaryota; kingdom Viridiplantae; phylum Streptophyta; class Magnoliopsida; order Lamiales; family Plantaginaceae; genus Plantago; species Plantago elongata. The sequence continues at coordinate 9,112 of JAYMSP010006861.1, forward strand.
CTAAGGTTCCAATGTCCAACTACTAGCCTTCAAAATTTTACGTTAAAATTTATGTCATATTACGTTTTCAAGGCTCTTATAATCAATCAAGCATAAATGTAAAATCTCATTAGAAAATATTCCGGTTCCGATGCACTTAAAAATAAAAATTGGTCAATCAGGCATATACGTAAAACCTCTTAAAATTTTAAACTATTAACTTATCTATTATATAATATTTTATTAAATTAGTAAAATATTATGGTCTCAACATTATTAACTTATAGAGATTTTACTGCATAATATTTTTAAAATGCCTTTTAGTTTTAAATTTCATAAAATGATTAGATATCACATGTATTTAGTATGAATTCAAGTTGATATTTACATTGACTTTAGTTGAATTGACAAGAAACCACAATTGACATTAAACTATTCTTGATGTCAATTCACGAATTATTTAGTCAAAACGTTTGTAGCCGAGTGACAAGCGAGGCATCCTGTACCCAAGAGGATATGTGTTCGTTCCCGAAATGTGTGATTATTTTCTTCGTAAAAAGAATGATTGAAATGTTGTAATTAAATTTGGTATTGATAATAAATTTGTCCAAAATATTGTAATAATAATATTGTATCTAAAAGAAAAAAAATCACGTGATATTTACGAATTATCATCATTGTAAACATTTCAATTTTCTTTTTATAACATCGAAAAAGGTTTAGCTTATGATACCCATCTTTAATTAATTTCTAGTATGTGTTTGGCTTTGCAGATAATAATACCACCAAGCGTGATGTTTATATACATATATAGATGTCTCCATATGATTATTTATGTGCTTTAGAACCCAAGAAGTTAAGGTTTTAAATCTTATTAATTACATATTTATTCATTTATTTTTAATATAGAGACAATATACAAGCTTGGGCTGGGCCACTGGGCCGAGCGGATCGGGTCAGGCCAAGCTTTGGCCGAGCCGGGCGGAATAGGCCTTGTGATCGGGCCGAAAGGATCATGTCGGTGCAAGTTCGGGCCGAATGATCCATGGTAAATGGCCTGACCCATTAATTATTATAAATTATTTTATTTTTTAAAAACTTTTTAAACTAATTATATTATTTATTATTTAATATTTTTTACAACTTTATAATTTTATGGGTATTCTAGTCCTCTTATAATTAATGGAAATAAATATTGATTTGTCTATTGACGAATTGTATGTGTCAATATTTGATTGGATGTCAGGCAGGGCGAAAGTCTATCTAACCGCAAAAATACCTTTATATATTGATTTATCAATTAACTTACCTAACCTCAACTAGAGGTGTACGCAGGCGAGTACAAGCGGTTTTTAACAAAAAAATTAACCGAATAGTCTATGACGGGTACGTTAAATCATTAACCGTGGCAGGTGGAATTTTCTCCCAACCATCGCGGGTCGGTTGACTACTTGAGGCGGGCGTTTGACGTTAAAGAAAAGAACATTAGATTTTATAACCTCTAAGTCCTCAATAAAGCAACCCACAATAATAAGAGAAACATAACACAATCTCAAATTTTAATACAAGTAATTTAAGTACATAAAATTAGGAGTAAATGAGTAATGGAGATTTATTACTATTAATCTAATACAATAAAATATAAAATATATACTAGTAACCTGTGTTTTGAAAGTCGGATCGGGCCGGCCGGCCCGACCGGTTCGGCTGGAAAGCCAGTGCTCACCGGCTGCTTGTGTAGCCTAAAGCCGGCAGAAAGCCGGATCCGGAAAAGCCGCTCGAGCCGGCGGAAAGCCGGATCGACCCGGCGAACCGCCGGCTCGAC
>JAYMSP010006862.1:0-10915 GCA_036897095.1 Plantago elongata
TCCCTCCCTCACCGCCCTCACCTCCCCCTCCCTCACCAAATCAGTTGGTTTCCGCCACCGCCTCCCCCTCCCTCACCAAATCAGTCGGCTACATCACCACTTCCACTCCAGCCGCCGCCATACCACCACTGGAATTAAGTTGTACCCACTACCAATCGGCCACCGAAAAATCCCGATGCGGCTCAATCGACTTTATGCGACTCAAATTACCTGTAGCCGGACCAATCGATTTTTGACGGCTCAATTGAGCATTAGCGAGGATGAATAGCGGGCTGAGAATGGGCTATGCGCCTCGGTTATATTAGCTCGATGAAGGTGTTGATTTCTTCTTAACTTGTTGATTTTTTTCTGCACTTGTTCATTTCTTCTGCACTTGTCCATTAGCAAGAAGACTGTATATGATTTGTCTGTGTATGATTTGATTGGATGAACAGTTGCCTATTCAAGCAAAATGGATGCACAGTAGAAACATTCAAATGATTACCATTTCAATTCCATTCAAAACACAATTAACCCAAAAACCATCCAAATTGGATGCCACTCAGCCCCAAAATCACCAACAATAGAGTTTGTAATGTTAAAACTTTTTTTTGTCATTCATAACTTCCTCAATCTTTTACCCAAAACATCTCTTTTCTAAAGAATCTAAAACATATGGCAAATTTAATACTTTAGTTATTGATTACTAGCATCCTAGTACTAAGGTGATGTTTCTCTACCTCTACAATGAGCATGTAGAAAATTGAACCGAACTAAATTTAATTTGTTTATAGCATAACAAATATTTTTCATATATAATTCAATTGAACTCAATTTAAAATTGAATTGAAATTATTAATTTTTTAGGCGAACCGAACGTGATATATGACTTCCCTGTCTTCTACGGAAAATGAGAGTATAAAATATCTTTAGGGCAGTAGTTCACAAACTGACAATCATACTAATTCTTATAAACCAGCTAATTTACATGCCATGCCATTACATTTAACGTTAAAGGGCCTAATTTGCGAAACAAGCCCAACAGGTCCACCAAGCGTTGGCATCTTTTTGAATCATTTTATGTGTCGCGGTATGAAAATGTCGAGATATTTTCCACGTGCTCTGTTGTATTATTTTTTAAGTGTGGACCATCCAGTATAAGAAGAAGAAAAACATAACATATGTGATATGTCACGCTGTTGTGAACTAGTATTTTCCCCCTTTAACGTTATAAGGAAAAGATAAGAAAGCGGAAAAATAGGTGAGGTTTCTTTGTGGACGTTTTTCGTCCTATTGGATGGTCCAACCAGTTAACGTTATAAGAAAATATAAAGAGCAAATGAAGGGAAAACGGGGGGAAATAAGAAAATATATTGCATGGTCCAACCAGTTAACGTTTTTTAAGTGTCTGAGACATACTTTGTTGAATTATAAGAAAAAAATAACATATAAGTATAAGAAGAAGAAAAAAATAAGAAGGTGAAAAATAGGTGAGGTTTCTTTGTGGACGTGTTGTATGCGACTAAAAGAAAAATTAGAAAGAAATTAATTTAAATTTAACCTATTCAATGTAAATATTCATTAGATATTTAAATTGTAATAAAAAAAATTATCATTCATTTGATATTATAAATATTCAGTGTCGATAAAGTTCACATAAGCACTAAACATCATTTCATGCATATAACACGTGTGTCACATATAAACGTACATAGAAAGTGTATATTATTTTAAACCACTATTCTGGTTTAATTTATAATATTGAATTGAATTGAATTTTTAGAATTATGTAAAAAATATGAGGATATAGATATAATATAGGGAATGAATTTTGAACGTGTAATTTAAGAATAAAGATTCATGTCATGTAGAGTACATATGGTACTCTAAATGTTTCTTATCTGGATCATATAACATAGTTCTCCATCATGGAAAATTCGAATTTATTGGCTCAAGCAAAGCCATAAATTAATTGGACAAATGCTCTTAATCTATAAGTTAAATGTCACTAGGGGCTGATTGGTATAGAATTTGAATGGGCATTTCGATAGATTTTGATGAAATTGTGTTTCAAATGAAATTGAAATGGAGGTATTTGAAGTGTATTTTAGACTAAATTACTGTTTATCGAGTTAAATGAGAATATTTAACTCTATGCTCAAAAGGGCTCTATGTTCTTGAAAAGCTAGCATGCATGTGTATAGTAAGTTCACATGATAACGTGAATAAAAGTTGATTTATCAGGAGTTGGAGTCTCACAAATGGAGTACCCAAAACCACAATCATAACCCAATTGATAATTGATGTATAGTATGATATGATGATTAATTGCAAGCATGCAGTAGCACAATAATTGCCAATTTGAGCTACCTTTAAACTAGTGGGATACAAACTGATATTCCATGCCTGACTTTTAAAAACTTAATTTTGGTATTTCTACAGTAAATAATTGCCAAAACAAAATCCTTTTTCTTGCACTAACTAACAAATTATAAAATTTCTACAGTAAATTCAACTCAAACTTTGTGCTATAAAAAATTATACTTTTAGCTCCATTCCAACTTTCTTTTTGTTAAACAAAATCGATTAGATTCAACTCCGCTCCTACTTCAAACAAACATCTTTAATTTAAAGGGTACGTCACCAATTCACATGATTTTGCCATGATACCCTCTATACAAATTTCAATCAAATATCACATTCAACCCAACTTAAATACTCTTCAGTGCTCCACAATACATCATTAATAGAAAATGCATGATGATACCTAGTACCTCAACAACAAAAGTATAAAGGGCAAGAATAATAAAGCAAAATTCACACACAATCCTAAAAAAATCTGCCTTAGCTACTTGAGCCGTTTGTTGGTTGAACGTTAACTGTAGATAGCCAAACATGCCAATCAATGAATTGAAGGTGGTTGATCACGGGACCAATACACAAAAAATTAACTGAAGTTGGTTGGCATTTCATTGCATTATAAGAAACCAAGTAAAGTCTTTGTCGTACAATTTAATTTTCTTCACTTTCAAAGACAATACTTGGAAATTTCCTTTTTTTTCTTTCTGTTTTGGGCTTATATTAGCTCAATGAAATGAATCTGATCATCAACTCGGAGATTGACGAACTGCACAAGCAACAACTTGTGCCCATTGCCTTAACCTTGTCTTCACCGTCTGAGGATTATCTCCTGTTTAAGATAAGACATAAATGGTCCCTATTAGTTAATTAATTAAGTACTATATTATTTGTCCGTATTTTAAGTAATAATGCAATTAGTTAATTACTACATATTAGTAGTGGTATCTTTAGTGTTAAGTAAAGAATATTATAGGAATCATTCCAGGTTAATTGTTGACAAGTTAGCTTAGTGGACCTTGCTTATGTCAATTTCATGAATTTTTAAAAGTGTAATGGTGTATTCCATTCAATTTCTTGCAAAAATGGGTTTAGTCGTTTAGATACAAGTCGTGGTCGTTTGATTAATACTTGTCTACACGCGTTAATATCATGCACATGGATTCACTTACTTGCAATTACCTGTGTTCGTATGATAAGGGTATGGTTTACTATCCCAAACAATTAATACAGTGCTGATCTAGCTAGCTAACTAAGGGTTATAGTTGTATTGAGATAACAAGCAAGGATTTTAGTACTAGCTACCAATTATTGTACCAGTTTGCGGATGTGCCAGATATTTGTCCTTGATGAGTTGAATGTATCTAATCAAAGTAATCATATTTTAACTAAGAAATAGATCTTAATGCAAACGGAACAAAATATAACATGGGATCTGCTTACTCAACATTTTGATAATCTACTCATAATAATATGACACGCAAATTGGCAAAATTGATAACTGATTTCAACGAATATGCTCAGATTGTGAACTGGAATACAAGAAATGGTAATTTACTTTTCTTGTCCACAAATTAGTTAAAGCAAATTTGCCAATTCATATATACCATCATCACTAATTCACTATACAGATCTTTTTTTTTCATTTAACAGTCTAGTAAATTTAATTGATTTAGCTAATTTATCTGACCACTTAATACAAATAACTACAATGTAACCATGAATTGAAGTTTCAAACCTTTTATGAAATATGTTTCGAATGCTATAATTGAGAACGCTTTGAAATTTTAAATTTTAAATTGTGTTACGATATTCTTTTAAAACGTTTCAAAAGTAAAATGAAAATTTATAAAGTTATACGCGTTTAAACAGTTTCAATTTCATTTAACTCTTATCATTTTATTTCGGTGAGATTTTAAACCATGAACGAATGCATACCTGGCCCGAAAATGGCATGAGGACTGCCGACCGGAGACATGGTATCGGATTCCGTCTCCGATGGAGAAACCTTGGAGCCGCCAGCGTTGTAGAACTGCTTGTTAACCGTGCTATAATAAAGCCCATAGGCGGGAAATGTATCAGACAGCCTCTGATCCATTTCTGGAGAATCGAACCCGAACCCGAGCTCGATACACGCTTTGATCTCATCAACATCTTCGTCGGTGACGCTCTTGCTCCGCCGCATGCGGCGGCCCTTCTGGCGGAGCCACGCCTCTTCGCGGTAAATGTCAGGTGACCATGTTTTCTGTTTGCATAACGAGTTCGGAAGTGGGCCCGATAGAGATTTCGGGTTCGGGCGAGGAGGCGGAGGAGGGTTTGACATGGCCGGGCCCGACGCGGCGGGTGGCGGTGGCCCGGCGGAGATTGGTTTGGAGATGTGGAGTGGCGGAGAGGGAAATGGTTTGGGCTTTAATAGTGATTTTGGTGTGTGTCTGCTTTTTCTTATTTGTTTGTCTTGTTTGGTGGGGTCTAGTAGGTATCGTGGATGGGCCCGCAATGATGACTTGTTCCTTGATTCGATTTTTGAGGTTTTTATAATTATTCTTTTTTGATAGATGTTATATGGCTAGTCTAGTAATCGACTTACATGAACTTGGTCAGTATTCTAACGAACTTTCCTTAATGTGGAGATTACCAAGTTAACCCACTACTCAAAATAAAAAGATTCATTCAAGATTTTATTTCAAATTATTAGCCGGTTAGTGAGTTAGCGCATAGTTTATTCTTAATGTGTACATCTTCTATCCGTCACAATTTTACTTTTTATATTTTATCTCAATATCCATACTAATTTATACATCATTACTTTATTTATTTATTTTCCTACGTCATCTACATCTCTTCTACTTTAACTGTTTATTCTATTTAAAACATTCTCTTTTAATTTATTTATTTTTCTCAAAAATTTACTACGAAATGATAAATTCAAAACATAGTATAAAAAAATTGGTTCCAACATTTTACTCAGAGTTAGACTGTGTTCTGTTCAATTGAAATTTACTAAACTGAATTGAAATACTGAACTGAACTGGACTGAACTAAATTGGAATAAGGTATAAATTATAACTAAATCTAACTAAACTGGACTGGTGAACTGAACTGAATTGATTTTCAGTTGAAGATAACACAATTCTATTTTTCATTTAGGTTTTGCATTTTTATGTTTTTGGTCCCCACCGATGGGTAATGTATCAAAATTGCATGTAATGTGACAAATAATAATTTACTTATAATGTAATTTCAACATTTGATAATCAGCCTTCAGCCCTTCGAGATATTTTGCGTCACGGGTTCAACTAACACCTTATTTTCCAAAAAACATTATTATATTTAGCATCTCCATCAAATTCGAGTTACACATGCATTAAAATATTACAACTAATTAAAAAGTTTTATAAGAGAACGTAGATCAGTATATAAATATATAATTTATGTAGAAATGAATTTATATTGTGAAGAGAAATCTTCAATATTATAAATCATCCAATGTTAATATTTTTCCACATTACAACAAACTTATTTTAGTTAATAATATAAGTATTTTAATTAAATTATAATTTAAAAAATTATTAATAATGAAGACCGTCTCTTTATAAACTGTTTCTCAATTGTAAACCTTTCTAATTAAATATTGCTACATGCACAAGTTGAATTATTGTGGATATTTTATTAGATACAGTAATATGTATACAGGAGTAGTAATATAATAGTAATATACTGTAAATGTTAATGATGGCAATGATTGTGATTTTAGTATCACGTCCAAGTCAAACAATCTCTATCTACTTATATTACAACTTATTATTATTATTGAAAAACATATTAAATTAATAATAATTTACATTATAATAGAAATATAAATGATAATATAATTTTTTTTAAATTTAAATCATATAAAATATTGTAAGGAAAAAAATAATTATAAAGAGGAATAAAATAAAAAAAAATAAAAGTTGATCCTCTAACTACTCTGATCCTCTTTTCTTTTATAACAGTGATAGAAATTCAAATGATTAATTGGACATTTCAAATAAAAATTGTTGTTGTTTTCCAGTTACTGTCGGAGTATTTTTCTTGCTTTGCGGGTAATCATTTCGATATATACCAAGTCCACCCAAATGAGACTAAAGCAATTCTGAAAAATATCCGAAGAATCCATATGAATCAAACAAACCGCAAGTATGGAAACTAGGAAATTAAATCAGTAGTGAGATTAAGTTTGTCGTGAGTCAACTCTTACTTGGTTCACTAGTGATAACTTCTAGATATTATTGAATAGTTGAGTGAATTATTATCACATTAACATCTTGACTCAACAACTCAAAGACCACAGTACTCATTATTATAAAAACATGAATAATTTCAACTGAAAATTAATTTAATTTAATTTAATTCTGATTAATTATATTTTATATTATATTTTAATAAATTTCAGTTAAAAAGAATAAAGTTTAATTAAATAATTTACCCTACAAACTAATACATCTTTTGAATTCCTTATATTCTTAATTTGAATGTGCTTTTATGTATCATAAGTTTGCAGTTGCAAACTAACTTTAATTCCTGATCGAATCCTAAATCAATTCATTATGAGTTTATGTGGCATGTAATTCTCCAAAATACTTTGTCAGGTGCACCCTTTTGATTTTTATCACATTAGATCAAATCATTTGATGCGTGATTGTTGCAATTGCTGTGGAAAAAAGAACACGGTTTTCTTGCCTCCGTAGGTTTGTATATGTTTCAATATTTTATGAGTGACTCAAGAATATAACCATGTTCTTTGTCCTTAGTATAGAAACATATCATACTGCTTTATTGTAGTACTGCTTCTTTAAGGCATTGGAATAAGCTGGCAATGTATTATGCTACTCTTGGGCAATGCCTTGTTCAAAATACGAAAAGCCAAGTTTAAATTTGTAACATATATATTCAATTAGCAGTATATCACCCCTTTACTTTCTACGTGAATCTATTGTGAATCGTATGCCAAAGACAAATAAATTGAGTAAGGTTCTTTAGGTTCTTTGTATTGGTGAGTGTGAAACTCGTAAGGTAGACAAATATGATGATAGTTCTTAAAAATTGAGTTATTTAATTTTGAAGACAGTCATACGATCATAACTTAAAGTTAATGATCCAATGACGATAATTAAGTTAAACCACAATCTTAGATATATGACAACCAACAACACCTTTAAAATTTTTAAAAACGTGTATAGCTATTTCAAAGTATCATTTATTGTCAGTTTTTAGACCGGCATGAATTTTACATTTTGAAGTTCTAAGTCTCATACAGGACTGCGTCACCTATCTAAGTAAACGAGCTCCCGAATGATACTGGTGAGAGTAAGAAAATCTTGCCTCGATGAAGGTTCATTTCTATTTTCTATCTAGACATGTTACAAATAGAATAGGGAACTTGTAGAAGAAGTTAACTTGTAAATGGATGAAATTGAACCTGAATAACCAGGCATAGTCAAATGCTTCTATCCCGTGCATAATTGGCCCACTATGGCATCAGCATTCTGGATCAAATGTTATAAGTGTAGTTGGGCTTCACCAAATGTTTGTTGAAAGTAGCCCAAAGCCCCCAAACTGTTTATCTTAAAGTGTTCCTTACTAACTAAAATCGCGTTCGATTGAATCAAACATATCGGAATTAATAATTCTACTATCAGTTACAAAGCCTCTACCTCTAGGGTTATTTCTTCCAGAAGAAACAATTCATCATCGTCACCATCCCCAATTGGAGTATCAATCTCGTGAAGATCGAAATCAATTCGTGATAGAAAATTCAATTGATTAATCATGTGGCATGAAGCTCGAAAGTCGGAGAGGAAAGTGCACGACATGATGGACGCGGCTCGGAAGCGAGCTCAGCGTCGAGCCATATACCTGGCTAAGCGGCGTGGCGACCCTCAGCAGTCGATCCAAGCCGCCGGATCTCGTTGTCGTCTCCATCGAGATGATGCTCTGTATCAGGCCACTCAGGACCAGCAAGGCCTGTACGATTTTTATCTCTCTCGATTAGCTTCTTATTTAGCATCGTTCAGCTCGTCGCAGTAGAATTTTATATCGTCTTATTGCCTGTTTGCAAAGGATTCAGATTAATTCCAATCGATTAAATCTATCAGAGTGTGGTAGGTGATTGCAAATGGTGTAAAAAAAAAAAAGCTGAATTCTAGGTGATTATATAAACCTGACTGTATCAAATTATTTTAGTTGTTATCACGCACCAGCTATAATTAAGCATCGGCGTAGAGGTCATTCCAAATCGATTTAATCGATCATATTTAAGTGAATGTGGAAGGTGATCGCAAATGGTGTGAGCCAAAATAAACTGGATTGTGGTGATTATATAAAACTAATTATATCAGATTATTTTAGTTGTCATCACTCATCAGCTATAATCTGGTTCTGCAAATGTAAGTTTTAGTGACTATGCTTTAGCATTGTTACAATCAGATGGCAATAATGATCTACAAACAGGCATTTGGTAAATTGCTGTTTTTTTTAGCGTGTGGATCAATGTAAGTGGTGTGGTTGCATAGACACTTTTGTGGAATAGTTAATCATTTAATTTAAGTCTGAAAGCTAAGAGGAACGTCATGAGGTGTGTTTCAAACTTACCAGTTATCACCATTGGGAGAATGAGGGAATGATGTTTTGGTTGTAGAGTACGGTGGAATTTTGTTGGTCAATAGTTCTATGGTGCTACATATGTTTCATATGGTTTGACTGTGTGTTTGATATTGCACATATTATCAGTTAATTGCCAAAAACCAGAGTAAATATAGGCCCTGTTTAGCGATACGTTTTAATGTCGATGGGCTCATTTTGAAATAAGTTTGTTACTAGAACGCCTACTCGGTGGCTTATAAGTTAGCTTATTTGATAAGCAAGTTCTGGTAGATTATTAAAAAAATAAGCTAGCCGATTTATTTTTACATACGAAGCAGTTGTAGCGTACCAACTAATTCATTTAGTAAACAATTCCTTAGCTGGTTTGATGTGTCTTTCTTTTTTTCTATTTTTTCCTAAATATTTTTTTATTAAATAAATTTGAATCTGTAATGTTTCTATCGTGTATGGTGGTTTTCACTTTTAATTGTCTTCAGATATTATGTTCAGTTCTCTCGTGTGATGTGGTGCTAACTTTTAAGCCTTAATTCAGGATACCTTGGAACGGGAAGGAGGATAATTTGATTGACAGGTATTGGACCTTTAGTTGTTTGCCTATAGGTAGTTAGACATGCTATAATTATCAGGCATTGTTTTAGTTGAAAATCACTTGGAGCATGAGACTCATTTGATATGCTATTTTCCACTCTGCAGATTTGATGGTCGTGCTCTGCTCGATTTTATTCGTGATAGTAGTTCCAGACCTAGGGTTCCAGAAAAAACTGAGGAGGAGGAAGAATTAGAGGAGTTTGTTAATTTTGAGCGTTACCGGGATTTAATTAAGCATCGGCGTAGAGGATGTCGGTACTTTTTGGTTTAAACGACTCACCTGTTAAAATTATGAATCTTTAATTTTGTCATGTGTCTTTTGTGGGAAACCAATGTTTTGCTAAGATAGTCAGGACTTCTTTGAGGGTGTCATAAAAATTTAATACCATATTTTGGGAGCTAACAACAATATTGGCAGTTACTGATGACGAGGGTCTGCAACATGTTAACCAAGAGATAGAAGCTAAGATCATTGCAGCATTTGGACCAGACAGGTAGAAGTTCCCTTCTAAAATATTAACAGAGCACGAAATATCCATCTACTAAAAGATGGTGTTCTTAGATTCTTTGCCTTGTAGTTGGAGCCTGTATCATATGCTTTTGTGCTCCTCTGTTGTGTCTCGTGGGGTGGTAGTTATATTCTGGATCTGCTAACTTGTGCAATTGAACTAGATCGAATGTCGTTCAGCCTCCACAAAACAAGGGGTCTTATTCACAAGTTGGTTTCTCATACGATGGAGAAGGAAAGGACGATGCTGAATATTCAGAAGATGAGGAAGAGGATGAAGATGATGAGGATGAGGATTTTAACAGTGACGATAGCAATGATGAAGGAATGGAGTCGATTGCCAAAGATTTTGGAGTGAAGAGGTATGGATGGATGGTATTTATGGATAAAAAGGCTAAAGAGGAGGAAAGAAAGCAAAAGGAGGCCATCAAGGGAGATCCTTCGATTGTAAGTTTGTTGGTAGCTGGATTTTATATTTTTTCAGTGAGGATTATTTATCTATATTTAATTCAATCCTGTTCCTTTTGCTTAAACAGAGGAAGTTGAGTCGCAAGGAGAGAAGGAAAGCTTCTCAGATAGGAAGGGAAAAGGAACGAGAAGCTTCTAGGTTTACCGGAACTAGAGTTCTTCATCATGATCCATACCGGTATAATCTGCAATCAATTTTGGTGCATGTACCAGCACAAGCTGCAAGTTGAAATATCAAGTTGGAGAATTTGTCATGTCCGTGTAATGATGTAATCTTTGTACTGATCCTTTTTGCAGGGACTCAAGGCGAAGTCCTACATACGAGTCTTACACACGATCCAGAAGGTTGGTTTTCATGAATTACCACCC
>JAYMSP010006863.1:0-10914 GCA_036897095.1 Plantago elongata
ATGCTTCTAGCCGGAATCTTATTAAAAATGGGAGCGTATGGATTAGTTCGAATCAATATGGAATTATTTCCCCATGCTCATTCTATATTTTCTCCTTGTATATATATATATATGTGTGTGTGTGTGTGTGTGTGTGTTTTATCATTACTTTAACTTTTCTCGTAAAATTGCACGTTAACTATGTATGAAGTTTACCGGGACAAAGGGAGTATAAAGTTAAGTATGATTAATCTGGAGCAATATTATAATGGATGATCAACTGAAAAGTCGAGTTGTATAAAATTAATTATAATTGATTAAGAATGGAATTGTGTTATAGTGTATGCTAGTCTATTACCATGACAACTTTGTAATGATTGAAATATAAATAATATATAAATTGTAATAGTGAAAATCTCAAAAAGAGTTTCCCAAAAAATAATGTTTATGCTCAGAAGTGTAATATATGACATACTTTGAGTATATGCTTTTGATTGTTTAAATATGAAAGTGTAGTATTATGTATATACTTTATAAGTGAAAGTGTATCTTTTCCTATGAAAATTGTTAAGAAACTCTTTGTGAGGTTCATTTTTTCAATTTGTTCATTTTGAGAATTTATATTAAATTATCTTTTTCTTAACAGAAATAGAAATCATATGTTTCTTTTTTCAATATAAATATGCATTTGTTATCATAGGAGTGCATATCATTCCATCATTGTACTCAATATATAGTTTCTTTGAATATGGGACTTGGCTCTGTTAATCACTTCCTTCTATGCCTACTCTTCCTCTTCATTAACTATTCACAATGCATATCTCATCTTCACTCAGTTGGTTCGCAAAACCAGGGACCTTTAGCTTACCTTGAAGGTATGATTGGTGCCCGGAAAGGAGGCTGGACAAATGGCATCCCGACTCTTAAGAAATATCTCCATGGCATAGGATACATAGACAATGTAAGCCAAACAAATGATGATTTCTTTGATGAAATCTTAGAGACGGCCTTAAAAAAATATCAGACATTCTACAGGCTCCCAGTAACCGGAATCTTGGATGCTCCAACAGTGAAGAAATTAGTCACTCCTAGATGCGGTATGCCTGACTTTAAGTCGGATACTTATATATCCCACCAGTTCAGTTTCTTCCCAGGCTCACCTAAATGGCCACCAAATAGGAGAAACCTCACTTACGAGTTCCTACCAGGAGTAAACCGTAGATTTCTAAAGCCTATTATTGCAGCAACAAGAATATGGCAAGGAGTATCACCCTTTAAATTTTTTCACAGTCGAAACATTACGACTGCGCTTGTTAAAGTGGGGTTCTACGTTCGTGATCATGGCGATGGACTCCCTTTTGATGGTAGTGGTGGTGTGCTGGCTCATGCTTTTGCTCCACAAGATGGTAGGCTTCACTTTGATGAGGATGAGAAGTGGTTTGATGGTATTCACAGAGACTTTATGGATGTGCAAACTGTTGCTTTGCATGAATTAGGACATGTACTTGGCCTTGGACATAGTACGGACCCTAATGCTATCATGTACGCCTATATTTCGCGTGGAGAAAGGAAAGGTTTGGCTCTAGATGATATTGATGGAATTCATGCATTGTATCAGTAGAGCATATAATGTTATGGAAATAATCTAACATCAGAATGATGTCTTGATGTTATAGATCAAAGAACGAACTCAGATCTTCCATAGTCGTCCAATATATATATCCATTGATTAATCTGAAATTTTTATTTAATGTGAAACTTAACATATCCTGCATGAAATAAAGGTAGAAATTAAACAGATAAATTGTTTGAGACACGTGTGAACATTAATTTGATAAAATACTCGATTGGTAAGATGCGTTCCCTCCAACTAATATATCGGAGGTTCAAGTCACCATTATATTTCATTATATTTGAGAAGAGGAAAAAAAGGGGTAGAATGCAGTTTTGGTCACCATAGGTGGTGTCAAGCTTTTTTTGGGCCTAAAGCGAATTGCCCGTGGAACCATTTGTAGGCATGTCGATTCCTTTGAAAACATTATGGTTCGAATATAGCCTGCATCCAATTCATATATTATGTAATCTTTTTCTTTTTCGAACAGCTACAAGTTTATTAATAGACGTGAAGAACATAAGTAATGTTCATTTTAAAAAATATTAATAATTAATTTATACGTAATTTAATAATAATAATAATAATAATAATAATAATAATAATAATAATAATAATAATAATAATAATAATAATAATAATAATAACATCATTATGAACTTTCTCAAAAATAATTTTTCCCATATATGAAATTGTAATATGACATATATACTTAAAGTATAAGTTTGGTTAGTCAATATATGAAAGTGTAAAATTGTGTGTACTTTATATATGAAAGTGTAGTATTTTTCTTTGTAAAATTGTTAAAGAAACACTTTGTGGTCTAGATTTAGTCCAAGATGAGGTGAACCTTGATTCATTTTTTCAATTTTTTTATTTTGAGAATTTAGATTTAATTGTCTTTTCTTTATAATAGAAATTGAAATCATATGTTTTCTTGTCATAAATATGTGTTTGTTATGTTAGGACTACATCATTCCATCATCATTAGTTTGATTCAATTAATACATATTTTCTTTCATTATGGGATATGGCTTTAATAACTTCATTTCATGTATTCTCTTCCTCTTCCTTACCAATTGTTCACAATGCATATCTCATCCTCACTCACCAAAAGGTTCACAAAACCAACGACCTCTAGCTTACCTTGAAGATATGATTGGTGCTCAGAAAGGAGGCCAGGCAAATGACATCCTAGCTCTTAAGAAACACCTTCATATCATAGGATACATGGACAATTCACACCGAACAAACGATGATGTCTTTGATGGCGAGTTAGAGACGGCTTTAAAGAAGTATCAGACATTCTACAGGCTCCCTGTAACCGGATTCTTGGATGCTCCAACAGTGAAGAGACTAGCCACCCCTAGATGTGGTGTTCCAGACTCTAATACGGATTCAAATATATCCCTCGCCTACACTTTCTTCCCAGACGAGCTTAAATGGCCAGCAAATACGAGAAACCTCACCTACGCGTTCCTACCAGGAGTAAACCGTAGTTTTCTAAAGCCTATTATGGCGGCAACAAAAATATGGGAAGGAGTGTCACCCTTTAAATTCTCTCACACTCGAGACATTAATAAAGCACTTGTTAAAATTGGGTTCTACAGTCGTGATCATGGCGATGGAAGGCCCTTTTGATGGTAATGGTGGTACGCTGGCTCATGCTTCTGGTCCAATATCTGGTCAGGTTCACTTTGATGTGGATGAGAAATGGTTTGATGGTGTTCACAAAGGCTATATGGATGTACAATCTGTTGCTTTGCATGAATTAGGACATACACTTGGCCTTGGACACAGTGCGGATCCTAAAGCTATCATGTATGCCTATAATTCGCCAGGAGAAAGGAAGGGTTTGGCTCCAGATGATATTAATGGAATTCATGCCTTGTATCAGTAGCATATAATGATATGGAATAATCTAAGACCGGAATGATCATGTCTTCATGTTATAGATCGAATACTTAACAATCACTAGGCTCGATCCTCTGTAGTCGTCCGTTATATCAATTGGTTGATCTGCAGTTTGTGTTTAATATGAAACTTAACTACCTTAAGGATTATCGTATGGACAAAGTATCTATTGACATTCCTACAAGAGACCAACTGAATTTCAAACAACTGAAATGATGGAATGATCACATTTACAGGGTATAGAATACAAGAGTGCATCTAAACACAAATTATCATCTCTGCATTAAGCAAGTGAAAGATAAAATTAAAAAAAACTATTGCGGTGAACGTGGATCGAACACGTGACCTTCAGATCTTCAGTCTGACGCTCTCCCAACTGAGCTATCCCCGCAATTAATAATTTTATTACACATATTGATATATATCATATCTTAAAACATCCACAACTAGATGAATCATCAGCAGAAATTTCCTTCTGGTCTTGGATGACTGCAGATAATTTTGGAGTCTTGGCTGAAGAAGACCTTGGAGATTGAGCAGGCGAAGGAGAGTCCATTGTTAACTCGAACAATTCTTTTCCTTCACATACGATCTTCACCTCACAGAATTCCGGTACTCCCCGTAGTATCTGATCCGTCACCCCGCTGCCTCTCTTCGACTTCATCCTCCTAAAATCCTCACAAAAGACGATAAAAAGTTAGACTTATATAAGACCCGTTGATCAATTTTGAACCCGTGAATCGAAAGTATATATCTCCATGGAGTATGTATTTTAGTAAAAGTATAGTACACTACATATCGCAGCTAAATTAGCCGAGAACATTTAAAGTTGAATAGTAGCATAGTAAATAAAAATAAAAGAAGACAAACGAAGCACAACTCAGTTAGTAATACGTTTCGCCTCTAACTAATAGGTCGAGGGTTCGAGTCACCTTTACAATTTAAAAAACAATAATACTTAAAATAAAAAGAAGTGGTGTACCTTGCATTAGACTCAGTGGTTCCAAGGACTAACTTCCTAATGTTGAGAATAGGAATGAGGTCGAGTACAGCTTCAGCCTCAGAGTCACTTTCGATAAGTATAGTGTCCACTTTGACCTCTGAATGAGAGCAAACATTTATGAACTTTTGTAGTAGTTCTCTTCTCTTGCCTCTTTCTTGGGCCATATGATTGTCCCTTTGCTCTGGATTCACCTGACTAATTGGAAGCTTTCCCACTGCATGTCATCATACACTAATTAATCCGTGCTACCTGATCGAATTGAGTTTTCTGAATTCTAATTTGAAACTAATCACTCCGATTGTTTTCTTTCCATAGTCATGATTGGTGGCTGATTGATCGTTATGTTGGGTACTAGTCCTACCCTGTAAAGTCTTTCTTCGAAAGCAAAATTGGTTTATACTAATTCAAACCATGAATGATCAATATTTTTGTAATGTATATATCTAACCTAGACCTGGCAATTGGGTTATTCGGATCGGATCAAAATTGGTTCATTCTCGTTCACTTTTTATTGCGAGTCGGTTTTGGGTGATGTTCGAGTTCGGATGTTGATCGGGTTTGGATCGCTTCGGGTTATTGATTTTTCAGGTCGCTTTGAATCGGATCATTTTGGATCGGGTCACTTCACATCCAGGTCACTTCAATTTCGGATGTTATTCGAATTTGGGTCCTTTCGGATTTAAAAAAATCGGATTGTTTCGGGTCGATTATTTTCATATTTGTATTATTCGAATTTAGGTCCTTTCGGATTAAAAAAAATTCGGATTGTTTCAGGTCATATTTTTTCGGGTTTGGGTCGTTTTCGAACTAAAAATATTTCGGATTGTTTCGGGTCGAATATTGAGGTAATTTTATGCAATACACATTTTTAATATACTATACAATGATACTTTGTTATTGTTGAAAGTCTCTTTGTTCTAACTTCTAATCTGTAAAAGACTTCTTTAATTAGAGTTTTATGATTTTAGGTTTGAATTGACAAAAAATATGAGGATATAATTAGTTTGCTACTTACTATGTAATATGCTTCAGGGAAATGTACCAGATTATCATCTTTGTAGTCCTTTTCATTTTAATAATCGTGTTTCTTCTTATATTGTATTTTCGTCTCACCTATTAATGAATATAATGTTTATGTAAGTGAATTATTCAATGGTTAATGAGGAGTTTGAAGTTATATTCAAACAATTAATAGATGATACACAATTATACTTGTAAATGTAGAACGTAAATATAACTTAACTGCTCGATGAACTTAATGCAATCTAATCACACCTATATTTACTTTTAATTTTTTTTAAGTAAAGTACTAAAAGGTACAAGTTTGTTGAATAAACTTTAAAAGTCATTCTTTCTAGAAGATTGAAAAGTTATGTCAAAATAAAGAAAAAAAAATCATTCATAGCATGTTGCGATCATTCTAATTTTATAATAGTAGCATTCAAGATTAATGTCTATGAAATCTTCTTATCGAGGTGAATTCAAAAATATGTTCATAATATTTTTTAAATATTTATAGATAAAATTATATGAGATTTAATAAAAAAGATACTTCATGTTCAACCAACTTTCCTATAGTACAATAAAAATCTAGATTATATACAATAACTTTAGTTTATTTTCGGGAAAATTCGAAAAAGGTACCCTTAGTTGTGACAATTCTGAAAAAATGTATATTTGGTTGTTACCGCCCAATTTTAGTACATTAAGTTAACATTATGTCCAATACGGTGGCACGTGTTAGTTTAATTACGTGACATGTTTCACATTGAAAAATACAAAAATATGGCGGACCTAAGCGTAAATACGATCGTTTTTATGAATTGCAAATAGATCCTAAGTTTTAATAATATACTAAATTACCCATATAAAAATATATATCTCTATTGAAAATAATTTATACAACATAAAAAATAAAATCACATATAAAATTCAAAAACTCAATTGAAAAGTTTATTGTAGCAAATCGCGTTTTTGAATTTTAAAATTTATTTATTTATTTTATATGTAATAAAATATGAAATAGTTTTTATATTTTTAAAAATATTTTAGAATTATATTAATCAATTTATACCCATAAATTACGAGAGACTGATACGTGTCCCCCCTTTTGTAATTTAATTATTTTTTATTTATCTTTCATATATACAAATTTAATTTAAAATTATAATTGACAATTTTTCAGATTTTTATATATTTTCTCTTAACCTTCTTTTATATTGATTTTATAAAATAGGATTGATTTATAAAAATTGAAAAATATGTGGTTAAAGTGAAAACTGTTAAAAATTAATTTTATTTGCAATTTCTCCCATCAAAATTTTAAAATTTCAATGTGACACGTGTCACGTAATTAAGCTGTCACGTGTCACGAGGTACCTAAATTGGACACAATATCAACTTAAGGTAACAAAATTGGACGATAACAACCAGAGGTACTTTTTTCAGAAATGTCACAACTTAGGGTATCTTTTTCGAATTTTTCCCGTTTATTCCCTTTACATCAACAAGTTATAATGGTTCATATTTAAACGGTGCCCTCTAGTAATAAAATACATTGTGATGCTTGTGATTTCACATCAAATCTAATTTGGGTCATTTCGGATTGTCTGAGCATGCTGCGGATAATTCGGGTCAATTCTAATTCGAGCCATTTCAGATCGAATGATTCTGGGTCAATTCTAATTCAGGTCATTTCAGACTGGATGATTTGGGTCAATTTGGATTCAGGTCATTTCAGATTGGGTAAATTCTAAACTCGGGTCATTTTAGGTCGGGTGGTTTCATGTCAATTCTAATTTGGGTCATTTCGGGTCGGGTCTATTCATTTCATTCTAATAGGGTCAATTTGTGTTTCGGGTCATTTTCGAGTATGACAATTTCGGATTCGGATTCGGATCTCGGTCATTTTCGAATATGACAAATGTAATAATTTCAGGTCTACTTTCAATTTCAAGTCGGATCATTTTGAATCGGATATCGTATTAGGGTCAAGACTGTCGGGTCTAATCTAACCTCCCCTAACCAAGTCAATTACTCAACGAGACATTATCATTTGAAACGATGCGGCCCCAAAGTCCGTTTTTCCGATTCAGAACTTAGGAACATGTATCCGGTTTCCTAATTGATCATCAACCAATATTAAAAGAAATGGTCTACATGTAAACATACTCTACAAGGCACTAAATCTACAGCGACTTTCTGCATAAGTTCCATGTTTGTCATATCGGTGAAGTGGCCATCTCCCTATTCAAATTGAATATTTTGTAAAAAAAAAAAACTCAATTACAGTTGGGAAAGTCCACTCAAATTCTATTTCAATCAGTCCCTAAGATCAATAAGGAAGCGATGAATTGGTATATAGATGTAACAAAAAGATTAAAAGACAAGATTACTTACAAGGAGTAGGGATGAACTTGGTCTCAGGGAAGACATGGATGAGAAAAACAACGGTAGAAGAGGCAATGACAAGATTATCCAGGGTCCAAATCAAAGCATCCATACTTGTTGGTTCCTTTCCGATCACTACATACACAACACCATTACCATCCCCTTGAATATCGAACGAAAACACACTACTCGCATCCTCCTTTATACTCGCCAACGGAGGCCTAATTCGATCATTCTCATCGGAAAACTCTTCCGAGAAATCCTCTTCGATCTCGCTGATCCCACTCCCACCTGAGACTTGCCACTCTTCTTTATAATGAGCTCTTGCACCGTAGTTTCCTTCGTTTCCTACCGTAAGATTTGATGATGAGCTCATTTCTTTGTGTTGGTTGTGTGATGAGAATGGTGATGATGAAATGATCTATCTAGCTATGACTTTGTGTGAAAGTAAGGCAGTAGAGCAGTAGCTAGCTAGGCAGATTGATCCTTTTTTAGCTTTATTCCTTTCGTTGGTCTGCTAAGGAAGAATTATATATACAGTATGAGACAAGAGAGGTGTTGGAAATATTGAAACTACAACAAGAATATTCCACTTTAAAACTTAAAATTAGACACACTAAATCATGGAAATTAAAGATGATGTGATTTTCGCCTACCTTGACTTTTCCATAACCAAGCTGTGAAGAAAAAGACGTACTATTTCTTTTCATTCATCATATCTTGAAAAGCTAGCTAGGCTATCCTATGTATTTACTTCATTTTCTAATAAATAAATCGAGTGAGTTAAAATTAATAGACCGAACTCTATCTTTTAAATCGAGGTAGTTATTTATATCTGAATCATATAGTGCTCATTGATATTCTATTCTTCGATTTAAACCGAAACTTTCACGGATGATTAACTCTTGATGTCATTTGATAGTATTTAATCGTTACATTATATTTATCTACTAGTTAATTAACGTGAACTGCAGGGTATTACATTCTACATCCCTTAAATGCTTCGATATCTTTTAAGTGATATAGCTATAATATTATAGTTATACAACAATCCTCACGTCGCATATGAGATTGAATACTTTTATGATAAAATTTACAATGACAAGACAACTAATCGTTCGAAATTCGATTTTTACAATATAAGTGTTCATAATGGGGTTATACACATCGATACCATATGCTTTGGGATTTGTAATACACATGCATCTGACAATCACTTCGGTACATACGTAGAAGATTTACACTCTTCCTCTACATTTTGTCTGCATTTCATTTAGATTTGTGTCTTTATTGAAATCTCTATATACATGTGCATTTCACTTTTGATGATGGAATAAAAAGTAATAAACAGAAGAAATGAAAGCGTGAACTTAATAATAAAACTGTTTATTTTGTGATGAACTGATGATGTATGTCTTTCATAATGTTACGGTGATCACATTCACAGCGTCATAGTTTAGTATTTAAAAGAAATTAAATAAATGATTTGTCTACAAATATTTGTATTAAATTAACAGTTGAGAGAGTTATTTAGCATATAGATAACGAATATGCGAATACTCGCGAGTATCTCGGCTCTGATGTGTGACGAAGAGTCTATAGTCAATGTGTACATGTATGATCTATACATGATTCTACATTCGTAATTTTTATAAATATAAGAGTTAGTCTTCTGAGTTTACTATATAATAAAAGTTTTTGAGAGTTCAGTATATAAATATATATAAATAATTTATACATAAAATATACAATATAATTAATAAATAATTTATATACAAAACTATACAATATAATTTATAGACATTTTATACACAAAATTATATAATATAATCTATTAATTTATACACAAAACTATACAATCAATTTTTTTCACAAGTTGATCTTCTATTTCTCCCCTTACATCACACATCTCATGTTAATCCTTTGGATCAAATTATCTATGTTTGATGCATAATTGTGTATGTTTAGTATGAAATTACAAATAATAATCAATTTGTTAACATAATATTTGTAGATAAAACATTGAAGTTAATTTCATTTATCAATCAATAAATATCTTTACATACATAATAATACAAAAAAAAATTAAATAATATATCTAAACTAGAATTATTTTTGCACCCTTATTCGTCGACTCCTCCATCCACGTTTCTATTTTTATCATCGATCGTTTTCTATATTTGACCACCATTTTTACGAAACCTACTATATACAACAAAAACATCAACAATTTGATTTTAACATCAACAATTGCAATATACAAATACAATTAGTGGTAAACAAAAAAAAAAGAAAAAAAAGGCACAAACAACGTAACCTATTTAACATCCAATATCAATAATTACAATATAAACATGTACAATTAACACTGAAAATATACATAGCGGTTTTACAAAATACATAATCTTTGAAAAGACAAACATCAACAATTTACAGTTAAATATACACAATTTAAATAATAATAAAAACCCTGTACAAATAAAAATTTCAAGAGATGAAACGTAAAGTCTATATTAAAACATCATCTATTCAACCTTAAACATCAACAATTGTAGTATAATTCATAAATACATCGAATTTTATACAAGAAATGTATGAAACCACAAAAATCAGTAATTAACGGCTAAATATATAAGTTATATTTTTAAAGAAAATTAAACAATGGTATTTCACCATATGAAACATAAATCATAACCAACTTACTGTTAAAAATATGCATTTTCGGTATAACTATATGCAAACTTAGTCAATGATCACTAGTAATTAAAGATGTGGAACATAATGTAGTTATAACAAAGCATAATCCATTTACACATAAACATGTACAATTTACGCATAAACATAGGCAATTTAATACTAATGCAACATAAAATATAATCATAAAATAATTTAATCACATCATCTATTTACAACTAAACATACATAATTTATATGGAAACTGTAACGCCCCAGATCTGGTCCGGACGTCAAGGATTGTGCCGAACAACAAAATATATATAGATACCAAAATATTATT
>JAYMSP010006864.1:0-10912 GCA_036897095.1 Plantago elongata
GCGTCGGAGTCCCTACGGTCGGCACCACATCGGTGTCACCTTGGTATCTTACGTCTCTAGGTTTGTTGCTTGTTGTCCTGCAGGTCGTCGGTGCCCCCCAATTCATTAACCCAAATTCGATTGTAGATTTCGAGCGTCTACAGTTACTAGAGCTTTGGAACCTCCACCCCACCTTGCCGACGAGGTAAAATAATATTTAATACTCTTTTTTATTCATTCATTCAAAGTATTCATTCAAGTGTTCATTCAAGTGTTTATGTATTCTAGTACGAACCATCATTTAGAACTTAATCTACATACTATTGCAGGGTGATTTGTTGGACTTCCCCTGCATTGATCTATTCTCAGATGTCTTTGTTGGGTCTACTGCTAATGGTTCATTCAGTACCCATTCCACAAATCATTATTATCAATCCGATGATGAAGACCTTGAGGAGCTCGATATCTACGAGGCTACGAAGGACAAAGAGAAGGCTAAGGAAGTGTATGTTGAAAGCTAGTCACGACGGTACATGAGCAAGGGAAAGAAGGCCAAGTCCCAATCATCCACAGAAACACCCATCTCTGCAGCTATTGATCTAGTAAGAGAGCTTCAAATTGACACCCATAAGGAACGAGAACGCAAAAGAACTCTTCACGAAAATTTGAAGTTTGAAACAAAGAAATTCGAAGAGGCAATGAAACACCATCCTGATCGTTACTTCGCGGGTAATAAATATCTCACCACAAAATAGAATGCAGCCGAGATAAAATTATGGTTGGACTACAGTTATGAGTTCAAGCTGGCATAGTATGGCATGGTGAAAATTAACTACTGGTCATTTCTTTATTATGGGATGAACTATGACGATTATCGTGTGTTGATTTTCACATGTGTTGTTGAATTCTTACGGTTGTTGTGCATTGTGATATTTGCTTAATGTTTTCGAATTATATGTGGTTGTAACTCTAATGAATTCATATTTGCATTATTTGTTTCGAACATTTAAAATTAGTCATCGTATTTTTAATATGCGTGTCGTTATTTTATCATATATTCAATTGATACAAATGTTAACATGCCATACCATGTCTCACAATCGTATTCGAATACATTAGTCAATTACTTACGATTCCATTCACTACATAAAAATAATTTTAATATAATATTATAATTTATTCTGAAATATAATTTTATTATTGTAATTTAAAAATCTCATTTTAACATATAAAATTTTTATTCCATATAAAACTACTACCAAACAACTTATTACATAATTATACTAATCACATAATTCTAACCTTAAATATCAATAGTTAATAAATCTAATATTCATACATATTTTATCAAATCCCAATATCATCACATCATACTTACACAAATCATTTATCTCTTAAACAACCTATATAACAAACCTACATTATCCAATTACAATTTTATACCAAACACTAATTTTAACAATCCTACTACAATTCGATCACTATTCATACATTCAAACGGCTTCAACTTCAATTATATATCAAACAGCCACGAAGTCTTAAATTACCCATTTTGATTCAACTCAAGTTCATTTAAATAGTTAGACCCTGTGACCGAGTAAGTCTTGCGAAGAATCAATTTTACACAAAAAAAAAATGCAAACATTACAGGAGCAATAAATCTTACACAATTTCTTTTAATATAATATACATTAAAATGACATAAATTGTTAACAAAATATTAGTGATATTGATTAAGAAAACCATTATACTTGGAACAGTGCACCTCTCAGGTCTCTCCATTACTAATGCAGGTATCTAAGTTTTAGGATAAATAACAATTCGGCCTAAACTTTTTCAAAATATAGAAATACATCCTGAAATTATTTAGAGAGAGATTCATTGAAAAACAAATTTTCACAAAATCCACAAATAACTAACAGAATGCAGGATCAAAGGAAAAAAGAAAATCCAGCTATTGTCAACATCTATTACCTTTACGTTTCACTGAATCCAACTACTAAAGTCTCACAAACATCACATGCACATAGACCCAATCTCATAGCCCTGAACTGTAGTATGGAAGTTTGAACAAATTTTTAAAAACGTTCAAGTGAACTTACCACAATGCGCTGCTAGCAGCTTCTTCCAGAGGTGTAACAACACTACTGGAGACAAGAAAACCTAAAGGGGAATCTTCTCCACATCATCCGTCCAAGCTTACCTGATCCCCATCACCCCCACAACCCCCACTAACAATAGGAAGTACTATTTAACCATGAAAACTACACCAGGAGAAAAAATGAACAGTGACAGTAACTGTGACACGAACAAACATAACATAAATCAAAGTAAACCAGAATTTTAACATCAAAGACAGCAAAAATGTTTATATTCTCGGACTAATAACAGATAAATTCAATAATTAAAGAACTTAACAAAAATTAAGAAAGACATCTCATTATCCAAATGAACAAAGTGCAATCATGGTCTCCCAAAAGAGAACTTCTCTCCTCAACTGATGAGGTGTAACACTTTCATGCTTATACAGATCCTTCTTATCCCCAAGGACAAACATATCTTGCCTAGTAAACAACAGAACCACTGCAGGATTTAAATACCATGCATGCTGGATGCAGCACAAGGCTATCACAAGATAGGCCTGGACCTTTCTGATCTCCAAAGGTTAGTTTTATTACGTCTTATGGCAATTATTTAGGGATTACATGTTTCCGGATGTTGGTTTCAGAAGTTGAACATGAGAAAGGTTCTAAAGGAAAGTAGATGACAGCTCATCAAGCTCCATGCACTTGACTCATGCCTTATTTTGGAAGGAGATAAACAGGATTTACCAGTCAATAACGTGATGATATATCTAACACAGGCTGGAAAGACACCTGATCAATAAGCAGCCGGGATTGGAAAAACTAGACTGGTTCGTCGAATTCAGAAAGGAGAACCCAGTCAACGGTCTGCATAATACTGAAAGAGTGCCAACAGGAATAGGAAAACCCTTTCCAGAGTGGCTGTACCAAGTAAATCTTATGCAGAAAACCAAATCACCAAGAAGCCTACAGTAGCATATTCTCAGACACAAGCTACTCCAAGTTTCCAACTGAAAAAACATGATGGAAGTTTTGAGTTTGAAGCAGAGATGTTGCATGTGGTATATGAATAAACCAATCCAAGTCTGAATTAGAAGAATCTCAATATTCAAGCTTCAAGGCCATCGCAATTCACAATCAGAACTTTCATACTCATGGATATATGCTGTAGCACATAATTGATAGTCTAAAGCTGACAAAAATCACTTCCGCACCAGGAATCGAACCGTCGAATGGTCAGGAGGACGTCATGCAGTTATAACAGCATACTAACATTAAAATGTAACGATAGTTATTCCAAGAGAACACAGCAATTTCACGACGTCCATTGACGATGAACGGGATATTCAAGAGGATTGATCAACATTTTAGTTTAACTAGTCTAAAATGTAAATAGGCTAATTCTCATCTTTGAGGAAGATTTATGTAGCACTATAGATTTCATTGTGTCCTTCCCCTTTGCTCTACCTAAGCAATACATTGGTACCACATTCAACAGATAATAAAGGGGAACTTACCTCATGCAGAATGAAATGGACAAAAGCCTCTTATGTACTCCACACCGTGTGCGTAACCCTCACATGAGTTTGCAACCGTGGATACATAAAATAGAAAGTGGGCTTGTTGTTTGATATTATTAACAAATACTTCATATAGCAGCATAACAAAGTAATATGAACCGGCTTATAAATCTGAAGCATAATAATTGACACATCCAGTTTATAAATCTTTATTAAAAAAAAAAAAAAAAAAAAAAAAAAAAAAAAAAAGGAGTATCCTGCTTAAATAATAAATAAAAATATAAAAAGACCATCAGCAGAAAATGGAGCCATCAAATATATCGTAAGTTTCATAGTAACAAAAGTGCTCTCATTGCATGAATGCCAAAGTCATTGTCTCATTGATGCCAGGTACAAAAATCGGAGTTTAATATTAAAGCAGATTGTTTGAAATAACAAAGACTAGAAAAGCATCACTAGTTATTTCCTAGACATCATATTCATATCATCTAATGCTGTAGATTCCAATGACGCTCATCTCTCATGCCATCAACAACAAGAAAAACTCCTGATGTTTTTTATTTATTAAAAAAACAATGAAATAGTAGACATGAGTTTGCAAACTGACAAACCAATTTCTTTGAGACAGGATACAGAAGTTTTGTATATAATATCTAAGATAAGAGATAGGAAACACGTTATGCAGTACATGTAAAGTGTGAGGGACACCTATAGTTATATACAATGAGATAATAACTAAAATGTGGTTTAAATTTTCTCAATTGAAACTTTATATTATAATCATGACATGTAATCAATAATGTTTCATAATACAAATGGTAAGTTATAACATAATGTTAATTTACCACACAAGGGCACTCAATTATTTCTGGATATTCAGAGACTCAAATTGCAGCAGTATATATATGAAGACAAACAATCAAGTCACATGTAACATAACACATAATGAATGTGTGTATGCTGAAACACTCAAATGGTCATGTCATGGCAAGTTAATAACATCCCACACACGCAAGCTCTATGAAGTTAAGAATCAAATAAAGCATTTTCATTTATAGAAAAGCACATCCATTTGTCAAACTCTTTTAAATCATGGCCATAAAAAGTACTTTCAAGTTTGGTACTGTACACATATTTCAAGACACCTAAGAATTGATAACTACCTAAATTTTAATTAAAACACAAGCCATGAGATTGGTATCAAGCATGTCAATTGACCATAATAAGTATCTACAATACATATGGGACACCTTTTCATCATTTTCCTAAACGGCATAATTTATTTTCTATATATGAGCATGTGACTACAGATTGATATCATAATTAGTCCAAGACAAACAGACTAACCTTCCTAAATTTCTCCTTATAACTTCAGTTCAGCATTTATCATAATACTAGAATAGAATATTCATATAACATAAATTATTTCGTTTATAAGAGACAGAATTATATTTCATGTGACTCACCATACAACAACAACAACCATGCTAGATAAATTAATATAAGTTTATTAATTTCAAAACTCTTTATAAGTTTCAGCTTTTAAATAAGATGAAATTCTATCATGGTATCAGAGCAGGTTCAAGTTGATAATGGGTGCCCAGCCGATGATAATTCCAGCTCACCCAAAGATCCGAAAGATGTACTAACCGCAGCCTACTCGTGAGGGGGCGGGTTAGAATATCCCACATCACTTGTGAAAAAATCATGCAAATAGGTGGTTAACCTTCTCCCCTTAACGATGCCTTTTAAGGGGATGATGGCCCAACTTAATAAACACCAAAAATAACAAAATTAATCTGGTCTTAAAAATATAAATTGTGTAAAAAACTATAAAAGGACCTTTTTGTTAGAAAATACAGGAAGCACTAAACTAAGATTTCACAAACCCCTCCATAATTTCTGCTTGATTTCTTCTTAGTTGGCTAGTTGCAGAAGTTTGGAGCAATAACACACTGATGAAGCACTTGCCGGTTAAAAGAAACACACTGGTGCTGACTTGGAACATCAGAAAGGATCTAAGAAGGTGCATAAAATCATGCAAATAACCTAATGCTTTGTAGGGAGACACATGAATGGTAATTGGACATGTTGGAATTTCAGAATCCACAGTTATGACTGAGATTAACTGCTGATACTCATCAAGCAATAAATTGTCCACTAGGAAGGAGATGATTGAATAGCACCTGCATATAACTGATAGAAATTTACCAAAGCTGTAATCTTCTGATGAACATGAGCAAGACACGTCACCAAAAGATATCAAGGCTGAATAGGAAGATCAAGAAGCAGAAAGCAAGCAAGAATCTGGAACACAAAATGTTCATGTATAATGACCTTGAAAGTCACTTCCACAACAATCATGGCCAAAGCAATGTTGGTAATAAGATAATTCAAGGACATAATCAGTTCAATAGTTTGAAGGAAAGAAAATATCTTAGTAACTTGTGAAACTGCTGGAGCTGAGTGGGTCTTATTATGCAGCAAGAACAGATGCCACTTGAACACCAGGTTTAGTAGATGTCTTGAATGAATCTTCACAAGATTCCTATAGAGGGGAGATTTTTCGCCACAAGCCGGAAAGCTGAAGTGATCTCCATAATGCTAACCTAAAGGAACTAGAGAGGAGTGAAAACTAAAGAACCCAGTACCAGTGAACCAATCTAATTCATGAGGATTTAATAAATCTCACAGCTATGTTGCCATGATGAATGCCTGGATCAAGTTTTCAGCGGAGCGTTTCTGGTCTGTAGTGCCGGATATTATGGCAACACGGTCACCGCGGGAATATTTGGCATCTGTGATCTCTATATCTGCTCCAGAGATCTGGAAAACAATGAATGGTTATGAAACTCTAATTTAAAAAATAATAGAAGAGCGGACATGTCTTCAGCAGATAAAACATGGAAAAGCAAGCATCATTTAATCAAAGAAAATCAAATGCATACTTTCCAGAAGAAACAGCTACCTAATTGAGGCACACAAATGAAAGGAAGAAAATAAAGAAAAGAACGAAGAGCCTAAATTAGGGAACATGTAGGATCCACAATAAAAACAAAAAGCTCTCTAGTTGGCTCCAAGCTTCACAGAATAAACAGAAAAATGGAGTACAAAGACAGTCACTTTGATTGCTTGCTGCACATGCAAAACTAAAAAAAGAAGGAAATTTTTAACTTTCAAGCTAGAAAAAAGAGTTACCTTGCGGATATTCTCAATATTCGCACCACCTTTCCCCATTACTTTACCAGTCGCATGTGCAGGGATGATCATTTCCAGGGCAGAGGGTGGAGGCATTCTGATTAAAAGAAAAATTGAAAGCATGCAATCACATATTCAGCCGTTGACTTCAGTGATTTGTTCAGTGTAATCAACTGTGGAAACTAGATACTAACCCTCGATAGTGTGGTGATGAACGTGAAGGAAACGATCTATATCCATCTTCTTCAGTCTATACAAAAGGAAACTCCAAATTAGAGAAAAAAAAGTAAAAAAGTAAACTGGGAAACAAGTGAACAACAAAGTTAATTTGGGAATCCGGGTGTGTGGGGTGCTAGATGTCCAAACGAAAACACAAATGTTAATCACCGGTTCAGAATTTTTCATACTTGTAAAACTTTATACATGGAAAAGGACTGGAATGATATAATTATATACAATCTTTCACTTCTACAGATAAGGTGGTAGGATATTTTATTCATGGAAAATAAATAAGGAATAGAAAAATAGAGGATAAAGAATACTATTCAGTCTGAGACACCGGTCAATAGTTCATTTCTTTAAAAAAAAATAGAGGATAAGCCAAGTACACCAATTTGCTCAAGTAACAATTAGCAACTGACTAACTTATTTAAATATTTTTGTACTAAAACATAACCAACAAGGAGAGCTAGCAATGATCATGTTGCTTCTAGTTCATTGTCATTTGATGTTCCATTTTCTCTGAAGAATATATCATTCAAGAATAAAGTTCAAAAAATACCGATAAGGATCTATATCCATATGATGGACGTATGCCTGACACAGTCCTACTTTCAGCCCTTTTCTCGTAGCCCAAAGCAGTACCAGATGACACATTAGGCACACCTGACGGAACATGACGAGAAGCACCGCCAGAGTAAAAAGACTCTGTAGGAGCAGATGAATTGCGACCACCTTCTCTATCTGCCAATACATCTTCTCGGAGCCTCAAAACAATCTGAATAATTGCATCTCTCAGACTACCAGCTTCTCCAAATACCTAAATATGTTATCATCAATGTCAGTTAGTGAGAAAACAAACTCGAGAATATTGACTAACAACAGCAGAAATTGATCGTATTAGAGACCTCGACGAGTTCATCTTCGTCATCTGCACACCTAGGCTTATCACCTTTGGAAATTTGTATACCAGCTTTAGTTGTCTTTCGAATCTCATTGATGATAGACCCACTTCTTCCAATAATACAACCAATAACCTTAGACGGAACCAAGAGACGGAAGGTAAGAGGGTTTTCATCTTGATCGTTTATCTTTTCTTGTAGCAATAGAACAGCTTCAACAGCCATCGACTTCAGATCATCCAATGACTGCAAAAAATTAGATGCTTTATATACAGAAATCTTATTTCTGACTTCAAACGAGATTCTAAAGAGAAGTATTAAGACACAGATGCATCAAAAGTTTTGCAGAAGAAAAGGTGAAGTACCTCTGTGGAAATCACTTTGATGAGACACTCATTATGATTAGATTTCGGTTCATCAACCTTCACACAAGCACCACTATCATGGCGTATACTCTTAATAGAACTTCCACCTTTGCCAATAACCCAACCAATTTTCTTAGATGGGCACAAAACTTTTATTATTAATTCCTCCGGTCGTCTTTTACCACTATAACCAGATGCCACTGGAAGATCAGACGAGTATACTGGATAAGGGCTACCAGCATCAGCATATCCAGTAATGCTCGATGTGTGTGGAGGACCCAAAAGGGAACGTCCTGATCTTGAATGGTCAATGGGATCAACACCATGATAAATACCAGGCATAGAATATATTGGAACATCAGACGGTATAATGATGCTTGGCGGTGCATCGGTGACTGTAGTATCAAGAGGAATATTTTCCTTTGGAGTAAACTTATACATAATAGCAGAAACTGCAAAAAGTGCTTTTTTAACCGCCTCTGAATCACCATATATCTGTCATGGGTTAAGGCAAACATTGTCAAGAAAGGGCAGAGGAAGCATTGTAATTAAATAACATCAAATATAAACAGTAGAATGTATACATAACACAGTATTTGAAAGAGTGATAATAGATAGTTTTAGAATTATAGGTAAGTAGTAAACTACTGGAAGATGAAATTTTCTTCAGAGGGAAGCAAGAATAAGATGTTTCCTTTCACCTAGGGATGTTGACGAGTCAGGTCAAGCTTGTGTCTTATCAAGCTCATGTTTCCGTTTACAATTGGAGCATGAGGTTGACCTTTGTCAAGCTTCAAATTGTGAGTGTGAACTAGCTGGTAATATATATAGATATATACACACAAGAAAGTTATAGTATATGGTTTTAAGTATAATTATAGATGTTTATATAAGAGTAAATGTTATAGTGCCCCATACTCGCTCAATAAGCTCACTAAGCTCGAGCTGAGCATTGACTAAGCTTTCTTATGAGCTGCTCGCAAGCAGCTTTGAATCATTAACACCACAAAACCTCAAGAACAATTATATGATGCTCTTGAATCCAATGATATATCAAATGCATTAGCCAGAAGAGACTAACCAGAAGAAAATTATCAAATTCGAAGGCACAGGAATGAGATGGATCCCTAGCATCCTTTGCAGTAACCTTGATGCTAGTCCTAGTCCTGCTCCTAAGTCTTTTAATAGTAACCCCAGATTTTCCAATAATATTAGCAGACTGACTTGATGGTACAAGAATCAGGCATTCCTCCATGTCTCTGTCTCTCTCTCTCCTCCTATCATTTTCCCCAGCAGCAGCAGTAATTGCATTCGCAATCGAGGCATGAACCTTAAGAAGGGCATCTTGTGCTGGGCAAAGCGGTCGGATATAATCAAAATCACCATCCACTTCAATATCTTCCTCCTTGTCTCTAACATAACAATATATAGTAATAACCCGATCCTTACAACCAGGAAAAGGGTCAACCACTTTCACTTTGGCCCTTGAGTCCTGCCGAATAGTATTAATTACCTTTCCATTCTTTCCGATCACACTACCAATTACATGGTCAGGGCACAAAATTCTGTACACTACTAGTTCTTCATTGCTTCTTTCATCCCTATCTCCTCTGTCCCTGTCTGACCTCCTCTTCTGGCTCCTGCCATCGTAGTCATCCCATTGACCGCGAGACCGCTTTCCTCTTTCACCCATGGTGTCAACACAGAGTCTCAACCTGAAATCACTTTCATCAATAACTTGTCAACAGAATAAGTGTAAGTGTTTCTTAGCAGAGAAAATCAACAACAGATTGCAACATCAGAACTCCTGCACATAAATAAATCCTCATATTCACATGATAGAATTCCATCACATCTAAAACCCCCAAATCCATGGCCAGCTTCAACATCTATAGTGAAATTTAACACGAGTGGATCAACGGAAACTCAAATCCAGTTCTGACAGAATTTCATTTCATATACAGCTCAAACTTGTCTGTTTCGATCTATTCATTCAAATTAATTCTCCGATAACACGAACTTACAATTGTTTTCACTAATATTTGTCAAATTCAACAGTTACATAGAATGATTTCTAATTCAATTCACAAATAAATTCAACAACAATCACAATAACAAATATGTAACATCAGAAACCCTCAATGAACACAGTAAAAATCGAAATATATACAAATCGGAAAGAAGCTGAATAACGCGCCAAACACATAAATCGAAGAATTGACGATAAATTAACAGTATTCGGAATCAGTAACGTAAGACGATGAAGAACCGAGTCGGATGTAAAACCTTTATCTCTGCTGGAAAAGAAATCCCTAAAGGAAGAACGAGATTTGGTACCTGATTTCAGACGAAGATCGTGGTAGCTCGTAGAAGATCGGTGAACTACAGGTAGGTCCAATAATATATTCCATACGTACCCCTTATAAATACATGAATTACATACCAATTCTCATAGGTTGTTAACCAGCCTAGTCCAACTAGCAAGGACCTTAGACTATCTCCAATGCTGATCGTTCGATGTTTTCTACAGTGATGACGCGTCGTCGTCACGTTGTGAATGTCATTTTTTTTTTTTAATTTACATATTATAAAATTGTTTAGAAGTTGAAATTAATCAAATTGCATTTTATTGAAGACGTTTTATA
>JAYMSP010006865.1:0-10910 GCA_036897095.1 Plantago elongata
AGGTTGAATAAACTGATTTTCAGATGATGTAGTGCTATCATGCATATTCAATATATCATGATGATCAGAGGAATTAGGTGCAGATGACATAATATCTGAATGTGGCATAGTTTGAGAATAATTCAGATGATCATCATAATAATTATTTTGAAACACCTGCATAGTGTTATCACCATTAGACATGCCTGAAGAACTCAGAGTCATTCTGATGAAAAGGAAATATTGTTTCATAAAATGTAACATCTCTTGAGATGATAGGTTTCTTAGTTTTCAAATTCAACAACTTGTATCTTTTGATACCCAAGGGATAACCAAGGAAGACACATTGTTCTGCAATTGGATCAAATTTGTTTCTCAGTTCTTTGATTGTACTGTAGTAACACAGACAACCAAATGATCTGAAGTGATCATAAGTAGCAGGCTTGTCATACAACATCTGAAATGGAGTCTTGTTGTTTAATACCTCAATAGGTAACCTGTTAATGATATGAGCAGCTGTTAATACATAATCAGACCAATACATCAATGGAACATTGGACTAAAATAATAAAGCTCTAGCAACTTGAAGTAGATGTTGATGCTTGCGTTCAACAATCCCATTTTTTTGAGGAGTATAAATGTCGGATGTCTGATGAATAATGCCATGATCATTGTAGAAATTCTTCAATATAAACTCTACACCATTATCTGTACTTACACATTTTATTGATTTGTTGAATTGTGTTTTGACTAAATTATAGAAACTTAGCATATGCATCTTTACTTCTGATTTTGCTTTCATTAAGTATATCCATGTGCATCTACTATAATCATCAACAATGGTTAAGAAGTATTGATGCCCTTGATGACTAATTGTAGAGTATGGTCCCCATATATCATAATGGATGAGATAAAAAATTGTAGTAGAAGAAGAAGATGTATTGACAGAGAATTGATTTTTTTTGTGTTTAGCAAAATGACATATAGTACAAATGGTGTTTTTCATTACAATGTAGAGCCAAATCTGGAATAGAAGAAAGATATTTGAATGATGCATGACCTAATCTAGAATGCCATAGCTTTACATCATCAGATTTGGTTAAGTTCGCAAACAAAACAGGTATAGTAATAGGTAAATGAGCATGAATGATATCATGAGAATTGAAATTCAAATGGTAAAGGCCATCTCTCTGCTCAGCATGCCCAATCCTTTTGGATGATAGCAGGTCCTGCAAATTCATATCTTTAGCACTAAAAAGAAGACAATGATTAGCAGTGAATAAGACATTGCAGAAAGATTTCTTTGTGAGGCTGTTGATAGATAATAAATTGTAAGTGAAACTAGGCACATAGAGAATATTTTTGAGTGTTAATTCATCAGGTGAATGTCACCCATGAGTGTAGCAATAGTGGAGTTATTATTTGGTAGTTTAATAACAACACTAATAGGTGTGGGGAATGAATGTATAATGACAAATCACAAGTCATGTGATCAATGACACCTGTATCCACAATCCATAATTGAGTAGTTTTGTTATTCATGGCATTAAAACAGTAAGACATGCCATGCAAACCTGAGGGTACTATATCAGCAGCTGAGGGAGGTAATGTGGCTATAGCAATGTTAGCAAACTGATTAACAGGTGCTGCAGATTGAGCCTGAGATTGGTTTTGAAATGCTAAAAACTGGTTGAATTGATTGAACTGATGATAAAGTGCAGGATCCATGATGGGATTGTCTGCAGCTTGAAGGAAAGTGTCTTGATTGTATGATTCAACAACATTAGCATTTGACACTTTACCAAGCTTGTTTGGTTGCTTCCATCCAGGTGGATAGTCAATCAACTGAAAACAAGTGTCTTGAGTGTGGTTATTCATACCACAGTGCAGACACCTCTTTTTTGGCTTATCTTTCTGGTATGGCTTGAATAGTTGGGGGATGCCATTGTTTCCCTGAGAGCCTACATTTCTCGCATGAGGTGGTCTGTAAGAGGTGGATGATCTAGTGACCATTGCAGCTGAATCCATAGGATTGCTAGCAGCAGTCTGAAATAGGGATTTCTGAGATTCCTCTTGTAACATTATGGAGTAAACTTGGGATAGTGATAATAATGGTTTCTGCAGTAGAAGCTGGCTGCGCAGGTGGGCATATGAGTCATCTAAGCCAACCATGAATTTCACTACATCATCCTTCTATTGAGTGAGCATTTGAGTTTGAATGAGCTCACGTTTGCAGCTAGATAAGGCACCACAAGAACAAGCCCAGACAGGCCTGTAGCTAATGTATTCATTCCAGATTCCCTTAAAGTAATTGTAATATTGTGTCAAAGTCATCGATCCCTTCGACATAGCACCAAGATTCTTTTCCAGAGTGAAGACTCTAGGGCCATCAGATTGTGCATATCTAGACTTAATTTCTAGCCAGACATCCCTTGCAGAATTGCAGTACAACAAGACGTTCTTGATATCATCATGGAGGGATAGGTTTATCCAACCCAAAAGTAGTGCATTGGCTCTCTCCCACGCATCATATAGCTCGAAATCACCCACATCAGGGACAGGGAGAGAGCCATCAATCAAAGCTAGTTTGTTCTTTACTTGTAAAGCTCTAGTCACAGATTTACTCCAAGAAACATAATTGTCTCCATTGAAGATGACAAAAATAATTTACAGACCTGGGTGATCAGATGGATGGTAAAAGTATGGAGAATGTTGGTTCTCTGCCGGATTGAGATAGGATCGATCACGGGTGACAACCAGCGATTGAACCCCTGGTGGTTGAAAAGCGACATTGCCGCCTGAAGAAGAAGAATCCACCATTAACGCCGGAAAGAAACTGAAGAGCAACGAACACGAGGCTCAGATAACTGTCAATGGTATGTAAAATAACTGCCAGCCGAAAGAATATCTCGGATATGGCAAGAACGCCGTGACGGAAGAAGAAACCGAAAAATCGAAGAAAATAGAGTAATGCGGAAGAAGATGATTTCGTAAACGAACGATGATCAATCGAGATTCTCAACTGATACCATGTGAATAATCTTGATAATGTGATAAAGCGAATGGTATTGATTGATTGAAGGAGATGAATACTCCAATGAATGATACATTAGTTTGGTTTACAATGAGACTACTATATATAATGAAAGAAAGATAACTACCTTAACTATTAACTAACTATAACTAACAAATCATAACTACTCTTAATAACTTACTAAAATTATTTTAGATCACATGAGCTACCATTTACTTATAAATCAGGTATGTGTTAAAATTTTCCAATATACAACTATATAAGGAATATTACACAATTAATACACTTAGATTACACTGTTGACTTTCTTCTGTAACTTAAGCATGCGATCTATATGTCCCCGCAAAATTAATATTTCATCGGCAACATAGATTTGGGAACGTTTATAGTCAAACCAAGCTCGAGCGAGTGGTTTGGTGTAAACATCAACAATTTGATCATTAGTATTCACATATGAAACGTTGAAGACCCTCCTTTGTGATACCACGAAAGAGCTGACGGATCCAATATACTTCAGCAACCGTGCTGGCAAGTGCTCGAGTGGAGGAGAGAACACCATGACATAGGGTGGGAGTCAAGAAAAATCACATAGGCAGGTGTGGATTTATGTTGCCTCCAAAATCAGAATCAGAGTAAGCCATCAATGAGAGATTAGTTGGTCGACAAAGGAGGCCGTGATGTTAAGTAGCGAAAAAGTCGCTTCACAGGGTCCAATCGGCATGACTCGGGCTTGGACATGGCTTGGGCAAGGCTATTAACGTCAGTCAATACAAACTTTCATGTTTTGTTTTCTTGTCATGGACCACACCCTTCCAACATCCAAGGAACCTTGCCTTTAATTTCCTCAGCTTAAAAAGTTAACACTTCATGGTAAACTATTTTCTGGTTGTGATAAATCTACAAATTTGTCAGTCTGTAAGTGGAGACTGGAGCAGGTAGAAGGAGAATTTCAACTGATTAAGGACTTGTAATTGGAATTTGGAAATGTAAAACCTAGAGCACTGGCGAGCTAAAAGCATGCATTTTCCATGCCTTGAGGTGCTATTAATTAGGAAGTGTAACCTACGAAGGAATTGCTGAGCAACATTAAAGAGATAGCCACACTAAAGAGGTTGGTGACACGACATATGCAAGGACCATATCGGAGAATCTTCCAGGAAATAAGAAGAGGGACAACAACACTATGGGAAATTACAATCTTCTGGAGAAAGCAGTGATTTTTTCGTTCAGTTCAGAAATGTAATTATGGATTCTAAAATGTAAACACTTGGGTTAGATGACATAACAAGAACATTGTACTACATTTTTGGTGTAAAACCTTCTATGTTTGTAAACATGTGCACACGAGTCTACAGATATATTCAACTGACTTCAGTTGAATACCTTCCCTAACAGAACAAAATTTTTTTTAAGTAAAAACGTTATATGTCGTCTAACATAAGAAACGTAAGATAATCCTTGTTCATTTGACAGAAAAATGTTGCTGCATAGAGACTGCAGAGTCAGCAAGCAAAGCACTTTCGTTTAAAGAGTACATAAGGGTATCCAATAACTGAAAGAATGTTTGCAGGCTTTGAAAAAGAAACTGTCTCATAACAGACATCATTTTGCTCATCCATTGTGACAGAGAAACGCTCTTCACCAGCCAACAAGTGTCCTTGAAGAGTTCCACTCCCAAAACCGAAGGAGGACATAGCACTTCCTGGTGTTCTGTGTTCATGGACATAAACCACTTCCAAAGGCATCATGAGCCACGGAAATAGCGGCTTTGTACACACACAAAACCTCATTCGTGTTTCCACAGGTATCTTTTGATCGACAAATGCCCAGTCCCAGCTAAAGTGTTTCCAATTCTTCAAGGCACTTTTCCCTTTCACAAATGTCTCAACATCCGAACCAACAAAACCCGAGCGTGGTTAACTAGAAACCCACTATCTGCCAGCTGCTTATTTTGCTTAAGACTAGATGCAGGCTTAGCAGTAGCACCTATGTAATTGGTTTCATATTTAGTTTAAATCAATTTTTCGTTCTTTTTTAATTTCAAAATAGAATTTCTTATTTACTTTTGAGTTTTTATTTTGGAGGTATGATGTGACTTGTTGAGGTGGAAGTCAAAACAGATTTGTGCATTTGATCAACATGACACGTCATCATCAACTCGGTCAAGGGTCGTTTTTTCGGAGAAATGAAGAAATTTGCAAAGAATCAGTAAATGTGGGACTAGGTTTACCATGGCGAGCAAACGTTGTATTGCATATGCAAATGGCCCAAAACTTTGAGAAAAAAAATGACATTTCCCCCCTTTCGTTATATGTTTGTTTCTCATTATGTTTGTGAGATCGTCGGACTAATTTACTTAAATAAGCTCATACAATTGCACCAACTATTTATACTTCACTAACTTTAACACTTCACACTTCAGGAATGATTTTCATGGCAAACATTGATGTTACTTATGAAAGTAGTTATCATTTACGTTCTTCCTTTCTTATTTTCCCCTTTGGGGATACTGAAGCTTTCTCTCATGATAGTGCTATAGAGTTAAAATCAAAATGGAAAAATATGTAAAATTGAAAACGTAACATGTTTTTTGTCCAATTTTTTTAGGTTTAGTATGAGTGTTTGTAGTCGTGTAGTGTTATACTTAAGCTCATGTCTTGGTTTCAATGGACTTATGTGAAGCTGGGTTGTGTTTGCAGCAACTGAAAGTGATTGAGTATCAATTAACGTAACAATCTGATTGGTTCAGTATATTACCAGAGATAATCAAAGGTATGATATTAGGTGTTAAGTATTTTTGTTGAACTTTGCTTGATGTGGCTGAGAGCCTGAGACTCTTGAATACAGTATTTTCTTTCGGAAAAATGGCATCTTTGGTCCTAAAGTTTGGGGTCATTGGCACGCGCAATACAACGTTTGCTTGCCATGGCAAATCTAGTCCCACATTTACTGATTTTTAGCAAATTTCGTCCTATCATCGAAAAAACGACCCTTTACCAGGTTGATTAATGACGTGTCACGTTTGTCAACTGCACAAATTTGTTTTGACTTCCACCTCAACAAGCCACATCACACCTCCAAAATGAAAACTCAAAAATAAATAATAATCATATTTTGAAATTAAAAAAGAACCAAAAATTGATTAAAACTAAATACATCTAGACATGTTCTCCCGTGGCACTCATTTATCGTCCCACACTCGTATCTCCTCTCTGGGACCCACCCTCTACCGAACTCCACTCTCCAACACTCTAACAACCATTGCAATAGTACTCCTCCAAGAGTATGAGTAACCTGCCATCACCCTAGCATCCAAAACAGACCCATCCGGATAGTATCGAATTTAGCAGCCGAGACAATAATGTATGCATGGGGTTGTGTATGCAGCCGCCAAGCTTACTTAGCAAGCATAGCAAGATTAAACGCTTCTAAGTCGCGAAAACCCATGTCTCTGTCTCTCTTACTTTCCTACACAGCTTCCCATATTATCCAGTGAATCTTATCAGCCCCCTCTCTACCCCACAAGAAAAGTCTTTGGCAATTCAAAGCAACTCACAGCATACGTAGGGATTGCTTTGTAAGACCGATTTAATGAGAACTTCCTTCGCGGCACTAGAAAGCTTCTTATATTCGAAACCCTTAATACATTGACAAATTACATGTCGAATAGACGCAAACGATTCTTTCCTAGATTGCCCCACTACCTAAGGTAACCCATGTACTTATCATGCCCCTCCACTTCATCTACATGTAAGATACCCAATATACTCAAATGCACCTCCGCTCGCACACCATCACCGAACACAACTGCATATTTCTGAAAATTAACCACTTGCCCCGACACCCTGCTATAACTCAAGAGAACCTCTTTAATCCCCCAAGCTACCTACTCTGTTGCCCTGTAACAAATAAAAGTATCATCCGCAAACAATAAGTGGGAGACTCTAGGTTCTCCACGGCATATCCGAACTCCCTCTAGCTCTCCACGAATCTCTAATCTAGTCAGGATCGCACTCAACACATCAGCCACAATCAGAAACATGTAAGGCGATAGTGGATCACCATGTCGAAGACCCTTTCCAGGACAAGCTAGGCCCCAGAATTAAATTGAACTAATCTGATTTGAACTGAATTAAGTTCTTAATGAAATGATAGGGTGTTTATATCAAAAATCAAAAATTGTAGTAGACATAAAAAGCTTTTATTCATACTGGAATAAAAAAAATTATCGACTTTATCATACATTTCGAACATGTAAATTCATAATTTATGTCTAATTTGAAAAAAATGAAGATACGCCTTACTCGTGTAATCGATTTATAGCAAAATCTCGAATTTAATTTTTCAAAACGATTACAAATATATCAAAAATAGATACGAATCGATACGAGAGTAATATATGAATGTCAATTCTCTGCGTATTTTGAATTTTCTAGCCTGGCGAAATATGAAATGAATTCTTTTCGATTTCTTTGTTATTGTAATATATAGCTCGAAAAATAAAATAGTGAATTTAGTCGAATCATGTCAAATTTAGTATAATTCGTAACGAACTAAACCTAAGTGACTTCAAGCCCGATTCATGAATTCAATCGTTTTGATTTAAACCTAGCCCAATACATATTTTTTAGTATTTAACTAAACTAAAATGGGATAGAACGAGAGGATCGGACGCTGCTGGGAAGGAGAAGTTTTGGTGTATCTCTACCGTGGGGCTTGAGCAGGCAAGTGATTGCATAATATACTCGTATACAATTGCATGTTTTGAAGAGTTCTGATGGTTAATAGATGGTTGCCTTGTTGGTTTATGTTATTGCGTGGAAACTATGTATCTAGAATTACATTAGGAGGATTTTTTTTTTTTTAAACCAGCATGTAACGATCCATTCAATAGGTGAAGAAGAATCCTTACAAGAATCAAAGAACCAACCAAACTTACCGCACGACGTGTTAGTCTATGAGCTAGTACATTCATATCCCGCGAAATATACTCCAAACTAAAGAAATTAAATGAATCTAATGTCTTCCAAACCACAGCCAGCTGCTCATTCTGTGATCCATTCGATGAGGTTACCTAATTGGCTTGTATTTTGGCGATTATTACTATGACTTCCTTATATAATGCTTATCGTTCACTAATTCAGTATGTTCATGAGTTTATATTTTAAAATCCTGTTTTTACACATTCATGAAAGTTAGAAATTTAAGAGTTGGTAGTGTGTCAGGCTAACATTATTAACCATACCGGACTTGATGTCCGGTCAAGAATTAAAAAATGTAGGTCAGGGTTAGTAGCTGGTCATTAAAGAAAATATTAAACCAAGCTTAATATCAAATAAAAGAAGATAAGAGATTAACTAGATATCAATCGAAATTGAAAATATTAAACGTCAAGCAACGAAGTAATTAACTATATAGTTAAGAGATTAAAATATATATATATATATATTAGTTAGTTATTCACATGAGTGGTTATTCGCTCAGTTCATATAACTAACTTTCAAATTGCAATCATTTCAGGTAATGAATTTGGAGGGATGATGGAGCGGCTCCGTGATGATTGGGGTCTCCGAGTAGAACTTTATAATATCTAATTTAGTTCCTTGCCTTTCGAATTATATTAAGCACGATCTTTAACGTTTCAAATTGTTTGGTCTGACGTAGAAACAAACCTAATATCAAACATTGAAGGTTGCATAGGCCCATAGCAACCAAATCCATCCATTGCTATGATGAGAATAATTATCCAACCAGCACCATCTGGAACCAAACTTCTTCCTTTCTTTCTCCCGCATTATTTCGTTTCACTCTTGTTTATGGAAAAGCCACACAAGACACATGTAACTTTCTGACATGGGATACAATCTCAAGGTGCCTAGATATTTTATTCAAGCCCCACACATTCCTATGAAACAATCATGGTACCGGTTTTTTAGCGAACCAAATATTTATAAAAATTCACGAAAATTTCAACATTCAGTTCGTATTTAATATTAACCTATTTGAAATGTTAACGAAAACATTCTTTAACAAAAGAACACGAACACAAACACGAATAAAAAAATAATAGTTCGGCTGTTCGCGAATTATTCGTGAACAATATAAATATATATTTGTTATTTATATAATAAAG
Organism: Plantago elongata; assembly: GCA_036897095.1. Lineage (NCBI taxonomy): Eukaryota > Viridiplantae > Streptophyta > Magnoliopsida > Lamiales > Plantaginaceae > Plantago > Plantago elongata. The sequence goes on from JAYMSP010006865.1 coordinate 9,147, forward strand.
TAAGTAATATAATATAATTATACATTTTACTCCATTTTGAATAATTGTAAATTTCTAGTTCGTTTAAATTTATATTATTTGTTGGATGAATGTATAACATTATGTGAGTTCATAATATTTACCTTGAAATATGGTTTTTTAGGGACTTATCATTCTTTTTTTTCTTTTTTTGAAATGACTAAAGGTTGACTCGGACTCCCGACCTATTCATTGGAGGTGAAGCGTCTTACCAACTAAGTTGCACTTCATTGTTAGGGACTTATCATTCTATTTTTGATTTATTTTTTGGGTTCGAACAACGAATAAACTGTTCGCAAACATGACCTTAACAAACAAACGAACTGAAAAGTTCACAAACAAAAGTTTAACGAACACTAACGAACAAACGAAAATCTTAACGAACTGAACATGAACAAATGAATGAGTTGTAACACGAACATCAAAATTCTTAACGAACAAACATTCGATAAGTTTCCATGTTCAGTTCGTTCGGTTCGATAAACACCCCTAAGATACAACTATAGGACTAGTTCCAAGTTTTAAAGCTGAAAAGGTATGATTCAAAGTAACATTACCGAACTGGACATTAGGGAGTATATGATCTTCCACCATAATCGCTTTCCCTTTATCCAAAGCAGTGGGTAATGATCCAGCTGCCACATTTGCAGATGGATGGGCATTGCACCTGCAACCATAGTCCTCCTCCCTGTACCAGATTTCTGTACTGCCACTGCATTATCAGCTTGATGTGCAGCTGCTGCATCTCTAGCCTGCCACTTCTTCTGCATATTTTTGCAACTCTTACGTATTCGTTGTGGAGCATTTTTGCTAGATGCATTCAATGATCAATCATGTCCCACTCTATTGCAATTTTTAGAAAAGAGTGGTTATTGCCATTCATTCAACTTCCTGAGTACTTTTATTGCCATGATGATCGTTTATAACAAATGGTCCATCAGCTCAACTGTGAAGTCAATCTCCACCATTACTCGAACATAGGAAACCCACAATTTCTTAGTAGTCCGTCATTACCGACTTACCCAATACACTAGCTATTTTGCTTAAACTCTTTTCTCCCAAGAACACCAAAGGTAGCTGTGGAAAAATAACCCATATAGGCAAGACCACAACAAATCCTCATTCAAGACAAAATCACACGACCATTCTTTCAAAAACATTGGTTGACGATATGGTATATGGCCCATTCTTATAACATTGCAAGTATATGAACACAGAACACCAGGAAGTTCTATGCCCTCCTTCGATTTTGGGAGTGGAACTCTTTAAGGACACTTGTTGGCTGGTGAAGAACGTTTCTCTGTCACAATGGATGAGCAAAATGATGTCTGGTAGGAGATAGTTTCATTAGTGAAAAATAAACAAGGCTTACTCCATTGGTTAATGGAAACAGAGAGATCATTAAAGACTGCCATGTGTTTTACCAAGAAGCCGACGGTGATGTGCATAGGCTCAAGTATGTTACTCGATGACGGAGATGAAAGAAGTGGGATCAGAAGCGTATGAATGGATGAAAACATCTAGTAAAATAAGTTTCATTGAACCTCCTTTTGCTCATAGCTAGCTAGGTCCTTTAGAATTCGAAGAACGAGTTGGATTCTTGAAACTCTATTTTTTATTAAACCTGTAAGACTATTGAATAATCAATCGTGTTTATTCATAGAATGACGTAGGGTATATATAGAAAATATAAGAAGCTATGTCTAATCTAATTAGGAATCTAATCTAATTAGGAATTAGAAGAAT
>JAYMSP010006866.1:0-10909 GCA_036897095.1 Plantago elongata
TACCAAAGTGTTTCAAGGGGGGATTATCTTGACGTATATATATATCTTAACTTTACACATAAATCACACATTTTACCATTAAAATTAATTTTTTTTCTATAATTTTATCTTCATTATTTATTTAAATCAACCTAAAACTATTTTGCTAAGTTCCTAAGAGAGAGTTGTCTCGCGTACTACATTCTCTACCTACCCATACGCGTCGTTTGCGGGCATATGCAACCCTAACATATCAATTTTTTTAGAACAAGAATCATTTCGTTAACAACAACAATGTGTTGATTAAGTAAATGGGTGGTTTTATTGGTAAGTTTCTTTTTTCTATTTTTTTTTTTACTTATTTCTGAAATTTTCTTTCTGTATCATGTGATGATCACAACACAATAATAATGTATCATGGTACAATCACAACACAACATACAAGATGTAGTCACACCAAAAAAAAAAATGCTTTCATTTATCATGGACTACATCATGGTACATTCCATACACTGCATCATTGACTCCTTGTATTGCATGGTGCAATACTATTGTATTGTAAGTGTACCATGATGCAGTCCATGATAAATGAAAAGCATTTTTTTGTTGTGACTACATCCTGTATGTTGTGTTGTGACAATTAGTACTGCATTATGCAATACAAGGATGCAGTGTCTGGAATGTACCATGATGCAGTCCACATCATAATTGAACAATCATCCACCCCCACCTTCAACAACCACCCACTACCACCCTTCACCACATTCCATAACCACCATTCTTCAACAACCACTCACCTCCACCTTCCACCACCGTTCTATTTTGGTTGTTTGTCATAGTATTTTCTCAATCACCTTGGTCATTGGCACAACCTTTTTTCAAGTTCTTATGTATCATATACTCGAAAAGTGTTCCTTGGATCCTTAAAATGTAAACTCGGTGGAAAGGGGTTTGGTCTTGTAAGTTAGCATGCCTTTGAAAAATCATTACTAGACTTTAACTTTTGGGTCTGAGCGGTATGCTTTCAGTCCCTTAGAGATAATTATTACTCATGATCATTTATATATAAGTGCAATTAAGTTATCCGATCATATTGACATGAGCTTATTTTATAGATGTTTCTTATTGTTGGGTCATTGTCCTAGGGTATAGTATGGGCACGTGTCATTCGAAGAGCTGAACAACCACCACATCCGAACCTCCACTTTCAAATCCACACCACCACCACACCTCAACCTTCTAATTTCTCGAGAATAAGTATTTTTTTGTTACTAGTTTCTCGATTATTTATAATGTATCATGGTACATTCACAAAACGATAATATTATATGCTTGAATAATCACAACACAGTTTACATGATGCAGTCATAACAAAATAATGCTTTCGTTATTATGGACTAGATCATGATACAATCACAACACAATAATATTGTAAAAAAGTGTTCCTTGGATCCTTAAAACGTAAACTCAGTGGGAAGGGGTTTGGTCTTGTAAGTTAGCATGCCTTTGAAAAATCATTACTAGACTTTAACTTTTGGGTCTCAACGGTATACTTCGGTCCCTTAGAGATAATTATTACTCAGGATCATTTGTATATAAGTGCAATTAAGTTACACGATCAGATTGACATGAGCCTATTTATAGATGTTTCTCATTATTGGGTCATTGTCCTAAGTAGTAGTACGGGCACATGTCAACCGAAGAGCTGAACAACCACCACATCCGAACCTCCACTTTCAAATCCACACCACCACCACACCTCAACCTTCTAATTCTCGAGAATATTTTTTTTTACTAGTTTCTCGATTATTCATAAATGTATCATGGTACATTCACAAAACGATAATATTATATGCTGGAATAATCACAACACAGTTTACATGATGCAGTCATGACAAAATAATGATTTCGTTATTATGGACTAGATCATTATACAATCACAACACAATAATATTGTATCATACATTACACATGATACAATGTATGGATTGTACCATGATATAGTCCAAATAATACTTTCGTGATTATGGTACTGTCACAACACAATGAAATTGTATGATACACTACATATAATGAAGTGTATGGATTGTATTACTCCCCCCGTTGCTTTTAAGACTTTCCATTTTTAAAAAAAATCATTTCCTATTATGGAAACACACCATCTCAGGTTAAGATTGTCATTTTCATGACATGGATTCATAATTTAACTAACTTATATTAAATACTTATATACTTATAAGTTATAAGTACTATCAGGTAATAGTACAAGTTAAGTATTTATGAATAATGAAACTTTTACGATCACATAACATGTTTGGCCCACCCCAGGTCATACATGTAGACGCTCAGAATCTACAATCGAATTTAGGGTTTGAATTGGGAGCACCAGCGACCTATAAGACAACAATAGCAAACCTAGAAGTGTGAGGTTCCAAGGTGACATCGGTGTGGTGCCGATTGAAGGTACTCTAACGCTCAAATTAGTGAATGTGTTGGAAGAATAATAAAGAAAAGAGAAAATGTGGAGGAGCAGAAGTAAGTTATCCTTTCGGTTGGATACGGTCGGAGGAGTTCGGCCATGTTCTAGTGGAAGGATTTCCCTCCACGCTCAAAAAATAATTAATAATATAGAGAAGTCAAATTATATGATATTACGAATAACATGATAACTTATAATAATTTATTTGGTCCCAACTTATTGATAACACAAAATTTTCACATATAAACTAATATAATGAAATAAAATATATAGGGATTCATTCTTTAACCAACTTATATTAAATAATTATGTACTTATAACTTACAAGTACTAATAAGTAATCGCACAAGTTAACGAAATAATTAAGCTTTTGAGATGTCATAATACATTTGACTCACCCAGGTCATATCAAATTACCAACATAGGATCCTTCTAAATTTGCTTGAAATATGTTGAAGATTGATCTTTATTTGTATATGTAGAAAAAATATAAATATTGGTATAATTATTATATTTTTATAATTTATAACATATGCTATGTATTGCAAAAGAAAGACTACAGAAAGAAGAAAAGAACAAGTCAATTTTAGTTGTGAGGAGTCAAACGGAATCAATAAATCATGGCACTCAACAGTTTTTTTCAGAATTTTGTTACACTATTTTTGGTAAAAAATGAGGGCAGTTTGATGTGCCCGATCGCAATTGGTAGTTATGTCAACAAATTCAATTTCACAGGTCGTGAGTTGCAATTTTACGCTGAGCAAGGTATTTGGCACGAGTTTTCCCATTTATGTATGCTATCATGCAAAGCCCATTTATCATATTCTCATTGGTTGTCCAAAAGTATAGTTGGGCTTGCGGATGGGTTTAGCCCTAATCACTGCCTACCCATTGCCCAACTGAAAAGTAAATTGGGCTGGGTTAAACCAGCTCCAATATGAACCTAGAAATGTTGGGCTCAAAATAATCTGGACTGGCCTTGGCGGGTTAGGTATTTAATGTTACGGGTGAGATTTTATTATTTATCGATTTTAAACTTTTGTCTTGTGAAGTATGAGAGTCGAATAGTACGATTAACCTATCTACTAAATGTATACTATACATTCTAGCATAAAAAAGCTGGGGTGCTAGTGATCTTTCTTTTACAAACACTGCAGTCTAACTCCCGTAGTACTATATAATGCAATCTATCTAAATACACATAATAAAAGTTGTAGTCTAATCCAAATAAGAGATATGTCACATCAGCAAATTTTGATGTGGCAATTTCAATCTACCTAAAACCTATCTAATTCAAGGAAAAGATATGGCACAAGTGTAAAATTTGAGGTGGCATTTTTAAATTATATAAAACCTATTTAAAACACCCTTTATTTGCTATTTTCCTTAAGACATGAGTCCTGTTTTCACTATTTCTTGTCTTAAGTACTAAAAGATATATCTATTATTAGTAAATACACCCATATAAATCATGTTTGTTCCAAAAATTGAAAATGCTCCAAAAAATTTCCATCAATCTTCATTATTCAATACTATATCATATTTTAGTGCAATTATATAGATAATTCTAAACAAATTCAACAAAATCCTATTAATGCAAAAGTAAAGAGATGCATTATGTAACACTTATTAATTCATCATAAAAAATTTGTGTTAATTCTAATGCAAAAGAATCTCACGTGAATTTTTAAAAAAAAATCTTCATGTGAACTATTAACAGAATCCGTCAATTTAATTGTTTATCTGCCCTACTTCTATAGATTGCATCTAAATCTTTGTTTTTCATGTTCGGGATATTAACAATAACTAAGAATTTACATATATAAAAAGTAATTTCATCTTGAAGTCTTTTTGCAACTCCAACGTAAATGTAAAATGACATGGCATATGCCATATGTAGAGGTGTGATTTGGGCCGGTTGCAGAACAGCACGGCACGCTTAAAAACCGGTCCAACATGACCCGTTTAATATTTGGCCCGACACGGCCCGTTTAATATTTGGCCCGGCATGGCTCGTGTTCGTTTAATTCATGTGGGTCTTAGGTTTAGAGGCCCAGTCCAACCCATAACCGCTTAAAACCGCAAGCCCGACACGGACCGGCACGAGCCCGTGTAAGCCCATGAACCGGTAAGGCCCAACACATTTAACCCGATAAAAGACCGTTCCGTCTAAAATATGAATGTTAATTTTGAATTTTATAGTCCATAGATTAAGTCCAATTAAACAATCTAAGTATAACTTAAATAGAATGGTATGTCATGATTTCTAAGGAGAATGATATTCATAGATAACTACAAGTCCTAAGCAATAAAATCAAGGTGATTTTCGACTAGGCGTTAATTAAAAGTGGATAGGACGAGACGACTAGGCGCTATTCTAATGTGAATAGAATTAGTATTGGCGTCGTCCTTCAAGGCGTCTGCTTCTTATGATTTAAATTTGTTTTAATTCATTCCTTATTATTTATAATAATTTTAATAAAAAAGAAAGTATAAATTTATATTATTAAAAATGAACAAGTAGAATAACAAAGTTACTAGTTATAATCCTACCTATCTCTTAAAGGTGTAGTGGTAGATCCCTTTCTAAAATAATTTAGGCAGCTATAATTAAACAGAGTTAGTCACATATAAGAATGTTGTATCATATAGTTTTTAGTCACTGCCCAATTTATACTTGTTAGTTTATTTCTAAGTCTAACTCAAAGTTTAGTACTAACGGAATAGTGACGGAATACTAAATTTGTTGGAAATTCACATACCAACAGAGTTGTTACAGAAAATCGGACTTATTACTGGTTTGTTGGTAATTCGTAGCTAATAAAATTCAAATTTATATGAGAAAATTGTGTTAGTACTTTGTTGGTAATGCGTTGCGGATTGACAACGAATCCATTATTCGTTGGAAAAACACTCGTTGGTGAAGTAACTCATTCTTTAAATAAACTTAGCAACAAATTTCCATTATAATTTTTGTTGGTGGAAATTTTCTAACCAAATTTTTGTTGCTGATTTTAGTGGTTAAACTCGAAATTTATTACCAACAAAATAGTGACGGAACATTAAATTCGTTAGAAACCAAAAAACTTTCTACAACGGAATACCAGCAGAATTGTGATAATATATCGGATTTGTTGCTGGTTTGTTGTTCATTCGTCACTAATAAAGTTCAATTTTACTTTAGGAAAATTTTGTTGGTATTTCGTTGAGAATGCGTTGTTACATGTCAACGAACTCAATTTTCATTGGAAAGACTTCGTTGGTGAAATTACAATTTCTTATAATGTCCTCTTTCTTTAAATAGGAGGAGATATCTCTAACACGATTGATATATCGAATAAACATGATTTCTTGAACGACTTTTATGGATGAGTAGTTGAGTACTTGAGCACTAGTCTTATTTTGCTATTAATTTGATTTTCGTCTTTGTAATAAGATTTCAAGTTTATTTTGTTGGTTTTGAATTTATGAATTTAATTAGTTAAATTACTTTGGTTAAAATTACATTTTGTAAGTGAATTAGTTGATTGGATGATTTGACAGTAAGTTTTTTGTTTTTGTTCTATTTAATATGTAGTGTATCATGTTCTGGTTTTTTTCTATAGCTGTCGGGCCCGGCCCGGCCCGGCACATTAACAGGCCCGCCAGACTCTGAATTTAATGGGTTGTGGGCCGTGTCGGGCCTTAGGTTTGAAAAAAAAAATGATCGGTCCGGACCGGCACGGTTAAAACAATTGACCGGCCCGGTACGGCCCATTAATTTACCGGGCTTTAGCAGGCTGGCCTGGGCCCGGCCTGAATCACACTTCTAGCCATATGGGATAACATTTTAGATGGCAGGCTGAAGTAAAAAAACTTTTTTTGGTGAGCTTATTTAGGAATGTTTGTTCCTCCAATTTACCTCATTCACAAAAAAACAGATTGAGTAATTTATCTTCTCTCATTAAATGTATACTATTTAGCTAAATATAGATACATAAACCAACAATATATCCGATTGTATAAGCCTTACATTTGATTATAGTACTATACTTCGGTTAGATAGGATAAAAAGATTTTATCTTCAGCTTTCAAAATCCATATATATAGATTTGATAGTTATGTAATCAATCCCCATATAACTTCAATATCAACTTACAAATACAATTTTAAACGCCTACATGAAGCGAAATTGTACTTTATTGATCAACTTTATGCTTCGCATGAAGTTTCAAGGGCATCACTATATGTATTTTTCTCATGTCAAATAGGTGTGGAGTTATATTGCAGGGACCGTACCAACTCGATGAGCTAATTTAAGTGGGAAATGGTAATTTAACAGTTCGATCATGTATCATGATTCATATTATGAGATGTTGAAATGATGAGATGTATCATTTTTTTTATTAATTAATATGAAATATAGTTACAATTACAATCTTATTCAGATAGTATTTTATTCAAATTTGATTCAGATTTAATTTATGCGGATTATTAACACACAAATTGTGCAATCATTTACTCCTCTGCAAGGTTTTGAATTGGCTATGGAGAAAGGCTGGCCGGAGTTAATCTACGAGGGAGGGAGATTCTTAGTTGTGATAAACGACTAATACTATAGTCTATATATATTCTCTTTATAACAGTTGTGCGTCTAATATGCTGGAGCAGTTTAAGAAGGAATTGAGGTTCTGCTGCATGATTTATTTTCTTGATTATCATGTATATAGACACATGTTCTAGCTATTAGCGAGAAAGGGTATTAGTTAGAGTTGCAATTGAGTTGCAACATGTGATTTTAATTATGTTGAAAGTTTATGCTTCAGAGTCCGGCCATGGCAATTTATCATATGATGGAGATGATTACTTTCACACAAAATATACTAATTTATGAATTAGTACATTAATTACAAAGTTATTATTACTCAAAATCATACTAGTTTATTGAATTAGTACATTAGTTACAAATTAGTTATAACTCAAAATCAGTTTATTATATTTCATACAAATCAAACAACAATGAAATTAGGCTATGTTAATTTTAACAAAAAACCTCTTTCAATTCCATTCAGTTCAGTTCAACTCTGTAAGTTTTATTTTATTTTACAATTTAATTTAGAAAATTACAGTTGATGAAAATAAATACTTAAGTCATAAACTCATTATCATTCTTAAAATTAGCTATAGGACACTCCGAATAAGCTATCCAAGAAGAACTAGAGAAAGTCTTTCGGCTTATACTAAAGGCTCGTACTCAAGAGGTCACGGGTTCGATTTCTCAAAATGAGTGATTTATTTCTCTATATAGAAAACTATTGAAATTGCATAATTATAGTGTTAAATGACTGAATTTTGTAATTGTAACATTATACTATCTGAAAAAAAAAGTTAGCTATTGGACTTAGAAGCAAGAATTAGTATGGAAATTTCTTCAATTTTTTGCACTAACTAATTTTAAACAATTATATTAAAAGGTGAATATGAATCCCTCATATTCATATATTACATCATTTAGTTTGATACTTATTGTTACAACTAGAAATGCGTGTGCCATAAAATTTATAAATAAATTAATTAATTATCGATTAGTTACAATACTATATACTTTGTTCCATTTTATGTGGCATACCTAAATTCTATACATCAATTTTGTTTAGATTTTGAGATTGATATTTGTCAAATGTAAAACCCTGAAATAGTGCTTAAGAAATTCAATTGAAAAAGGGAAAATTCAAATGTTGACAACATTTTTAGTAACGATATTCCAAATACATTAAAGAATAGCAAATTAGTAGTAGTACTACAACAAAACTGTTAATTACTTTAAAAAGGGCGATCGTCTTACCGCCTTGGCGACGTCTCATCGCCCTTCTGCCTTATAAATATATAAATTAGAAAAATATAAATATTAATCAAAAATTTAAAATTTATATTTTAAAATATTTTTAAAATTAAAATGATATTTTTTAAGAATTAGCAATTTTTTACTTTAGTATTTTAGAATTTATCGGAATAAATTTATCAATGGGCGAAAGCCCGCCTGACCGTAGAAAAGCCCTACTTTGAAAGTGTTAATTACAACAAATTAGTAGTAGCAATACAATAAGTGACACATTGAATATCTGTAACATTACTTTGAAAGTGTCACTTCAAGCCATGTAGCTAATTCTATAATGTCACTAATATATATGTGACTATAGTCAGTTGTAATTTGACCTAGAAGTGGCAATTTAACATAGAATGGATAAACTAAAAATATAAACATATTCATGACAATGCATATAGTGTATATATCCTTATCGATTTAAGGTATATAGGAGATGTCTTTTGAAATGTTTGATGGATAAAGAGATCCAATAGTTTGTGGTTATAGCGACTGACTTTTAAAATGGCAAATGATAATGCCAGAGCAAAAATGATAAGTGTCACAAATAGTTCTACTTGATTTGGCAATAAGATTTTTGCTCTGGATGAAACAAGAACATTTAAAAATATGATGCAACATATACATCTGATCAAATCGTGAACAAAGTGAACTCGACTATTCTCATCACATTCGGGGTTATAAAATTGAGTAATCTAATCAAGTCGTAAACACACCTAAATTTCTCTAGTCGTGGTAAGGTGCAGGTGAGCCAGAGTCTGATCCTAATACACAAACCGGTTCATGCAGAAACAACAATTGGGATGGGTGAAGAGGTGTTGTGTGTGGTGTGAGGTTGTGAGCGGAGAAAAATTAAAATATGATTTCTTATTAGTAGCCGGTTGTTGGAGAATAGAGAAGAAGTGCTTAACAAATTGTAAAAATGAAATGCACTTTAACAGGACAATAGAAAGAAAGAAAAAATGTTGACAACATTTATAGTAACGATATTCCAAATACATCAAAGACTATCAAATTAGTAGCAGTCTGTGGTAATTTGATCTAGAAGTGACAATTTACATAGAATGTATAAATCAATTTTTTAAATATATACATGATTTTAATAAAGCAATGCATGTAACATATCCTTATCGATTTAAGAGAAAGGTCAAAGTACATAACCATTTAAAATGTTTGACGGATAAAGATATTTAATAGTATGTGGTTACGGCGACTGACTTCTAAAATATGAGGCATCCTGCACTCTGACCAAAGTGAACAAAGTAAATTGGACGATTCTCATCAAAGTCGGGATTGTAAAATTGAGTAATCTATTCGAGCCGTAAACACACACAGAGTTCTATAGTCTTGATAAGGTGCAGGTGAGTCAGAGTTTGATTCAAATACACACAACGGTTCATGCAGAAACAACAACTTGGATGGGTGAAGAGGTGTTGCGTGTGGTGTGAGGTTGTGAGCGGAGAAAAATTGAAATATCGTTTCTTTATAGCTGGTTGCGGGAGAATAGAGAAAAAGTGCTTAACAAATTGCAAAAATGAAATTACACTTTAACAGGATAATTGAAAAAAAATATTAAAATGTTGTCAACATTTTTAGTACCGATATTCCATATATATCAAAAAATAGCAAATTAGTAGTAGTCAGTTGTAATTGGACCTAGAAGTGGCAATTTAACATAGAAGGTATAAACAAAAAATATATTCATGATTTTAATAAGTAATGTATGTTGCATATCCTTATCGATTTAAGAAAAAGGTCAAGGTACGTAGGAGATCCTTTTGAAATGCTTGATGGATAAATAGATCCAATATTATACTTATGGCGACTGACTTCTAAAATATAAGGCAACCTTAACTCGGAATTGTTCAGTTTTTTTTATTATCACAATTCAGCTAAAAATGTCAACTTATATTGACATGTTAGGTTCCCTTGAAAGTAATGTTGAAAAATAAGATGAGTTAATTTAACAAATTGATGTTCTTATGATTAAGAAGATGATACTAATTATAGGTGAAGTTCAAATTTTTGAATTTTTATTATTGCGAGTTTACATTAATTACAGTGTTATGTTACACAAAGCAATGAACCATTTTTCAGTTCATGTAGAGGCTCAGTAAAAAACTTTCCAAATGGACATTCAACGCCTTTTGTCATCCAAAAAATATAACAAAATATAAAAATATAAGATTTTTTTCCGTCTGAAACTTATCAATAACCACTCAAAAATATAAAGAGCATAAAATATACTCTCGCTAAAACAGAAAATATCGTTTTACTATTCTATACCAAAAAAGAGTCATTTGAGTATCATTTCTCCTTTCGCAATCTTATAGTTGGTGAAACAGTTTATCTTTATCCATCAATCCATATATTCTAAATAAGTAGATGCATAACGAGCCATCACTCCCTTCTGTCATAAAGTGTTGAATATCAATATGAGAATGATCAATCAAGACATTCTACTTTCTTGATCTACATAACAAGCCATCACCCCTCCCCTTCGGGGGGTTGGGAGGTTTAATTGAATACTCTTTAGGCGGAGAAACTATTTTCGATCTTCTTTCTACTTTCTTAAGATCCATGACATG